>ML783411.1:124148-169552 GCA_009831015.1 Picea engelmannii | reverse complement strand
CATCCAGGATGGTATCTATTGCCAGTTTGTTGTTCCTTTTTGCTTCCTTCTGAGCTGCAGTCTTTGGTTTCTTCGAAGCATTATATCCTGAAGCAACTGAGATCCAAACATCTTCCCCAAGAGCTTTCAAGTAAGTTTCCATTTTATTTTTCCAGTATTCAAAATTGCTTCCATCAAATGGTGGAATCCCATTTGGAATGTTTCCTTCTATTTCTTCATAGGATCTTCCTTCCAGTGGTTAAACTGTACTGAAGGTAACCTGCTCTGATACCAATTGTACTTGATATTGATTCACCCCCCTCTCAGTATCAACAGCTAATCCCGAAATTGGATGACTATTTTTTCATTTACATGAGTTAGAAGAATAGATTTTGTCCATCTGGTAAAGTAGTTAATTGGTGTTAGTTTATACTTGTGTTTTTTAGAGGATTTTGATTGATATTGCCAATAATATCCATACCCCATTACTTAAAAGATGTATTGATAGTTACTAGCTATATGGGGATAGATTGTTTTTTATCCCTTCTAATGCATAGTTGGCATTCTTTTCATTTTTGAATATATGAGTGAGCATATTTGAAAAGTGTAAAACAATAATAACTATCTCTCAAAATCCTATGTGAAATGGTTTTAGATGAGAAATTCCCACGAGTTGGTCCATCATGTGAATATTTTAATACCCTTTCAACATCATTTGTTTCTAAACACCTTACTAAAAACATCTTAGTTATTAGTTATTCTAGAAAGAACACCATTAATAAACTAATATTAAGTTTAATTCAACCTTAAATATCTTCTTCTTGAATTTAGATAAGTAGGACTTGATCCATGATTAAATAATATTTTGGTTCATAGTAACATGAATTAGTATTGGCTAGGAGACAACATTTCATTGTTTTATTTGAAAAACAACATTTTTCAAGCCCTCATCATCATCATTGATATTGTATTCTTCAATAGCCAATTTTCAAATCCCTTAACCTCCTACAATGGTTGTAGGTTGATTTCAAGGCCATACTCTTGAATGGTTGTCATCCAATTACCTCTTCTCTTGCTAGGTTATTATAAATAATGATCTCACAGCTAAGTGGGGAACAATTACTTTCATGTGACTTTCAAGGATATAATACCTAAAGCATTTAATATCCTGAACCACAATGTATGCTTGCTTTTCAATTTTTGGGTAGTTTAATTCAACACCTTGTAAACTTGTGATCATGAATGATATTGGAAACTCACATTTTGTGTATTTATAGGTGAGCACAAAAACAAGAGAGCGATATAATGAAAATGTACACAAGATTTCCTTTAAAAAATTAGCACTATGTAGTATTGGAACAACATTAACAATAAAAACCTTGATCTTTTCGAAAGCATCTATTTTTGTTTGATGCCATTTAAAAATTGCACCCTTCTTTACCATTTTTTTTTGTGATGGTTTAATAATTTTCAGTGAAATCAAAGACAAACATTCTCACAAAATTAATCTTTATGAATTAGTATTGCACATACCTTTTGTTATGAGGCATGGGACTTTGAGTAATGGAATTATTCCTCTCAAAATACATTAATATGTCATATTTTAATATAAAATGCCCAAGAAATTTCCCTTCAATAATTGTAATGATACTTTTTTTAGGATTGAGTGAGATTCCATACTTCATGCGCCTTTCAAAAATTTGTTTGTGTTGTAGATGGTTAGAATTTTTTTTGGAATAAATAGTAACATCGTTAAAGTATACAACAACACTTTTATTGATCAATCCCCTTCAGGAAATATCTATTGCTGATTAGAATGTGGCTCCTATGTTGATTAGACCAAAGCTATTTTTTTTCAAGAGAAAAAAGAACAATTTGTATTAATATCTAAACAGATAATTATATTATTTAGGTTCTCTTGTCACTTGTTCATTATATATATATATATATATATATATATATATATATACACACACTCAATTCTATGCATAAAACTAGTAAAAATAATTCCTTCAGTTAAATAAAACTTGCATATTACTATTCTTTTTTGAGATTTTTTACAAGTTACCAAAACTTTATACACACATTTCTCTATAAAATTTCAACCAAGCCATTATATTTTCTTGAAACTCTTTCAAAATGACTTCATGTTTTTAAGTGTGAGAAGAAAACACTATCCATTGGTTCCTCTAGCTTCAAAACTCCATATTCAACATGTTGTCTGTCTTAGATCCCATCAACTACTATGTTCTATTCTATGTATGTATATATTTGTAAAATAAATACTTTGAAAAATCCATAAGACTTCTTTGAGGTTTGAGTGTAACATTTTGTATTTATGTGTTTCCTCTCATCTAATTGGTAACAATTAAATATTCCCCATATACATGAAACCTTTCAATCCCTTTATCTATGGAAAAATTTAGGAAACATCTTAATGTTAATATCTCAACAAAAGTCAAAAGGATTTGACGCCGATGAAATGTATTTCTAAGAGGAATAATATACCTCTATCACTGCAAAAATGTTGGCTTCTATTTATCATTAAATAATTCTCCATTTTGAGAAAGCCACATTCCCTAAAATACTGCACAAGTTAATTATCCATAGGATTTCAACTCCTTTTTCCTAGAACAATTTCTCAAACATTGTTCAATTGATATAAAAATCCATGAATTTGTGAGACTAATCAACTTCTTCACACCCTTCCATATTTAACATGATAAGGACATTGCATAACTAAGTGTGTGATGTCTTCTTTTCTCCGTTGTATAAATAAAAAAATACTTGGACCACTTTTTCCCTTTTTTAATCATATCCTATGTCAAAGACATATTTCAAGGGTTATCCATACAAACTTTTTCAAGGAGCTTTTATTTTCTAGATTTTTTACCATCACCAAACCTCTTCTTTCACAATACCTCTTTTTTACCATCATTGCTCTATACGTAGTTTATATTTCACCCTTCGGGTCCAATGGATATCCTATTATCCATCCTTGAGATCATATAAAAGTTGTGTCATCATCCTCCAGTTCATTTAAATAATACAAACCTTCACCTCGTAATTGGCATAAGTCATCCCATAACCTAAGGTAACATGTTTTCCATTTCCCACCATCTAGGATAAATAATTTCCAATGATAGGAAAGGATAATACTATATCCTTCCACTAATTTGGTACATTTATTATGCTCCTCTTGGTATTTATGATCTAGTCCAAAAAAATAACTTGGAACTATATACTTTTGTTCTATCACTTTCTTCAATGGAATATATTTAGTTAATGAATTTCATTCCACTAAAAACTTTTTGAATAAATAAATGAATAAATGTGTTTTAGTCTCATACACCCATATCCTTTCTCTCATCTATATATAATCATTTATCCATGGGAATCCCTTGAGTATCATACCTACCTCCTTATAAGAAATTGAATCACACTTTCCTAAATCATTCCCAAACACATTTACTAATGAAATAAAGTAAATATGAATACACTAGAATTACATCTAAAATAGAATTATCTAAGGTTAACCTTCATCCCATTTAAATCCATTTGTTGCACCAATGAAAAAATATAGCTTCATTTGTTTCAATCATTTAACTCCAATTTCTTTTACAATACCTATCAAAATTATGAGTAAAACCTAGTTACTTGAATCCTTCATGTAGTTCAATTGCTCTAAATGGAAACAATAAAGATAGTATTTATACAATTCCTTCCCTCAATCCATTGAAAATATATGTAGGTTTTTTTTAGCATTAATCTCCATCCCAGTAGCCACACATTAAAAAAAAAAAGTTATATCTTTTTGACTTTTCTAGTTTCCCTCTCAAATTCATTTAAAAAAATTAGAATATCATTTATAAAAAGAAGATGGTTTTAAAGGATATCCTTGTCTTAAACCTCTATTTGAATTAAGAAATTACAAAGTTTCCCCATTAATAAACAATGAAAAGTTCATGAAGTGACAAATCCCATAATCCAATTGAAAATAAAGAGATTAAACCTTACATGTATTAGAATTAATCTCAAACACAACCTTTTGTTTTCTCATAATCCTTTGGTAGGTCCATTTTAATAACTATTAATGATTTCTTTTTATTATTTATGAGACGAAGCCCATTCTATCTATTAATGTGTTTTGTAATTAAACAATATAAATATAATATGATGTGTAATTTAAAAAATATACCAATTGATTACACCTTTGTTCATTGTAACAATGTAAATTATCTGTATATTTAGTTAGCAACATAACATTTTGTGAAACTGCATGATGCAATAGAATAATAAATACATTTTATTATATAGGAATAAGAGACCCTTCATTATACAAAATGAGAAAACATAAAAGCCCACACTATTCAAAATGTCAATAAATAATTATTACAATTATTGGTAACATGTTGTCATCCAATTGAGGCAATGTGTCCATTGTCAAACAACATGTCTTACTTTCATGGACAAACATTCAATTTACAATGATCATAATTCATTGTTGAAACAAATTTCATTGATCAAGTTGTTATCATGTCTCATTTCCTATCACTTTCATGGGATATTGTACTTGGGTTGTTTGGAATGCTTTGTTGACTCACTTGTTTTAACATTATTTCCTATCACTTTCATGGGATATTGTACTTGGGTTGTTTGGAATGCTTTGTTGACTCACTTGTTTTAACATTACACCTCTTCATGTTCCATTTACAAATGTAAAAATAAAGTGTAATGAGTATGTTAACATTTATAATATAATATGCATGATTACATAAATCAAAGATCATAGAATAGCAATGATCGCTTCATAAATAATACACATTATTTTGAAACCATAGTTCATGTTGTTTCTCAAGGTATCTTCTATTGGATTCACTCCATACCTTTTTTTATGTGAGATTTAAAATATATACATCATAACAAACAATGAAATATTAAGGAAAGTGTATTAATAACTCACAAACTTTGTGATCAACTGTTTTCTTCCTTGTTGTCCAATCCTATGTGTTGAATGGGTTCCATTTTGTTTTGTTTTCTACAACAATAAAACACTTGAAAATTAATATACCATGCGAAAATTAAAATATTTATTGAAGAAAAAAAACTAATGAATACATATGTTTGATGCATGTTGTTGTTGGGATGATTCCTCTTGCAATGCAATTATGTTCATTTATTTGAGCTCTCCTTATACACTTATTTTGACATCCCTACTTGCATGTTTTGGATATCATGTTGATCATCCATTGGAATTTTATCAATGTTGACAAGAAATGAAAAACACAATAAAAAATCAATTAATATTTATATCAAATTAAATATAGAAAAAATATCAGTGTATGTTTTTTTCTATTACAAGTTTCATAAGCCTCATTAACCATTGGTATGGAACTACTTATTGTGGTTTTTGTATAAATTTCTTATTGGATTCATTGGATTGATTACTATATCATAAATGAAAATAATTTATATACGTTCTTTCCGCTATATCCTTCATAGTTTTATAAAATATCCCCCCTCCCTCACATTAAATTTCGTCACCAATGTAGATGAACTTAGGACCAGTTCATCATTATTTACATCCTTCATAATTTCTATCTTCTAAAAATGAACTTTAATTCTCTCACTATTGGTCTACACAACATTCAACAAATGTGAAATTGAATGTTTAAAACAGGTCAACAATTATTGCTAAGAACTACATTTATATTAAAAGGTAAAATAAAAATGCATAAACATTTTCATCCATATAATTCCTCTCTTTGCAACATTTTCATAAATCTTTTACATTCTTTTCCACTCAATTTCTAAACAATCTTTTGGAGTTTCATCATTTTTTTTTTTTGTCTTTTTTCTCTTATGATATGAAATATCTAATACACATCATTTAAATCTACATATAATTAATATATATTATTTTTATATTAAAAACTAAAAGAACTTTCCATGTTCTCTTCCTCAGATGTGTTTCCCTTGCTTTGCTATATATTTTTTCTAATCTTCTATTAACCAATTTATATCAATAAAATCCATACATAATAAAATACAAAACTATAGAAATATGTTTTACAATTAAATTAATGAATTTTAGGTTAAAACTATATTCGATTTATGTTGTACATACAATATAATAAACACTATATATTTTTTCTAATCTTCTATTAGCCAATTTATATCAATAAAATCCACACATAATAAAATACAAAACTATAGAAATATGTTTTACAATTAAATTAATGAATTTTAGGCTAAAACTATATTTGATTTATGTTGTGCATACATTATAGTAAACACATCGATGCACTGAATACAAAAGCACATGTTGGTGCATATTTACTATACAATGTGCATTGGTAAAATCAACAATGTTTTCTTAATAACACACATCGCCAAAATAGTCTTAATGTAGCATTTCTCATTTGTGCATCATTATCATATATTGTGCACTGCTAAAATTGGTAATTTTTAAAAAATGTTGTGACAAAGAATGTGCTTTAAATAAAAATGCACTGGTACATGGTCACTATACAATGTACACATGCATTGATACATCATTGATACATTGTTACAAAACAATGCACACCATGAACCATGAAATCATTTTTTTTTAATGACAATTATAAAGTTTGGGGTCCAATGTAATGAATGATCTCGATTCAACAAATTCTCAAATCTTCATATATAAATACAAAAAGAAAAATGAATATTGATTACCTATAGAAATTCTCATTGCTAAATAATAGAGAATATAAACCTCCAATGCTAGAGTTTGCAATGACATAAAATGAAAATGAATAAACAAGAATACTAAGGCTAGAGTTTATAGCGACATAAAATGAAAATGAGTAAACAAGAATACTAGGGTCTGTATTCTTACAAGTAACTATAAAACCCTTTTATTTTCTTGAAAATGAACAATAAATACTAACTGCAATAAATGAAATAGGTATAGATTTTTTTTAATCAATTAAAAGTAAATTTGAAATAAATAAAATAGAATTACATACCTTTAATTTGTCTTCGATAGATTTCGATGTGAGATACAATGATCCTTTTCAAATTTATTTCTTTAGAAAAATATTTCCACTCAAAAAAATTCCCTAGAAAATCTCACTTTTACATTTGGAAAAAGAATGGAATATGCACTAGGTTTTTTTTTTTATAAACGTAACTTTACAAAATGAAATTTCTTCTTAAATTTTGTTCTTGATATTTCAATGCATTATATATATATATATTCGAATCACGGTGGTACTTATATACTTAAGCACACTGATGTGCTATGTTTACTTAAACATGCCATATAAATAGTTTACAATGAAATATCATCTCAAACCTCTGCAATTACACTTTGTATAGATTTTCCTTTGCAAAGGTTTATTGTCAATGCATATCATAATTTTGTGCACCATTTTATTTAGGATATACACATGCACCATTGCCTTAAATGTGAATTATCAACACTAGTTACTTAAAAGAGACCTTAAATGTGAAGCTAATGTTATATGCTTTCCAAACTTGTTTTAAGAATGTAGACACATGTTGATTCTTTGTTTGGGTCAAATGTTTACTTCTACAATTATACTTTGCATAGGTTTTCCTTTGCAAATGTTTATTTCCAATGCATATCATAATTTTGTGCATCAATTCATTTAGGATATACATATGCATCATTGCCTTAAATGTGAATTATACACACTAGTTACTTAAAAGAGACCTTAGATGCGAAGCTATAATGTTATATGCTTCCCAAACTTGTTTTAAGAATGTAGACACATGTTGATTATGCGTTTGGATCAAATGTATGAAAAAAAAGTGATAATATCATATGGCAAATTCTGTATAGTGTCAGTTCAATAGGAAGGGTATGACCCTTTGCCTAATGAAGAGGATGGATAAAATAAAGAGAATTGTACAAAGGAGATATAAGAAAAGGATAATAATAGTCCTTGCCAATCCAATAGGAAGGGTGTGGCCCCTTACCTGATGAGAGGAAAGGATAAAAGAAAGAGAAATGTATAAAGGAAATATAAGGAAAGAATGATAATAGTCCTTACCAATTCAATAGGAGAGGGTATGGCCCCTTTCCTAATGAAGAGGATGGGTTAAAAGAGATAGAATTGTACGAAGAAAGTGCAATAAAAGGATGATGATAGTCCTTATTGATTCAATAGGATGGGTATGGTCCCTTACCTAAGATATATTCCAACTCATCCAATATCTTTCCAAGTTCATTAATTTCTCCCTTACCATTTGAAGTAAGTTTCGATTTTATTTATATTTTGATTATATGATTGAATTTATGATTACTTTGAATGTGCATTTTAATAATTATGCATTGAATTTTGCAAGATATTGATTTGAATTTGATTTTAGATGTGCAAGATCTCACTAGTCCAAAAATGTTACAAGCTCTTATCACAAGCAAGATACCACAAGAAAATGGTAGAGCCACTTTATGCTACCAATTGTAACATTCCATATTTGAGCACACATCTTGGGCCAATGTTACTTCACCATGAACTAGATCTCTTTAATGACACCCTAGTAGTATATGGAAATTCAAAATTTAAAGTGTTCAAGGTGAAACCCCTCCATGTCACATTATCCCATTATATTAATGACCGACTACCTAAATTTGATGATATAATACCTACCTCTACAATTAAGGCTCTAATAGGTTATATAGAAAAGACACAGAAGAAAACTTCCATGTGCTTGTTTGTTGAAAACGTGGAAGAAAAATCAACTATGTTTCATCCTAAAATGACTAGCTTATATCTCCTTCTATTGAGTTAGGAAAGAGTTATTGTGAACCAAAGTATGATATTCATACTACCAAAAACATCTCTACTAGGAGATCAAAAAAATAGTATGAGCCGAGAGAAAAAAGGTCCAAGTACACACCAAGGTCAGTTGATCAATTAGACAGATCACAAATGCATTATTGATCAATTAGACAGATCACATATTGATCTAAGTCCTCAATTGGGATATCTAAATCTAAGGGTAGATCTAAATCTCTCAGAAAGTTTGTAAAGGTTATGTTGGAGATGTGGAAAAGAAGTGCACTTCATGAAGAAATGTAAATCCAAAAACTTTGAGAGAGTAAAGGGATTTGAAGGTGCTCCCTCTACAGAAGAAAATACCTCCAAGGAAGAAGGATGGGTTGTGTACTTGGATTCCTCAAGAACACATGTATATCATGAGGCATGGTTAGTTGAATCAGGTGAATCCTTTCATATGACTCCCCATAGGGAGTGGTTTTGTGAATATGAAAGGTATGATGGAGGTAATGTTTTCCTAGGTGATGAATTGACAACCAAAATCATAGGATGAGGAATATTCAAGTTGAGGATCATAGATGGAAGGATTAGAACACTTCCTAGTGTTCTGCACATCCCAGGATTGGCAAGAAATTTGATTTTTGTAAGCAAAATGGACGATGCAAGGGTAAAAACAATATTTGAAAAAGAAACATGTAGGATGGTTCGAGGATAAATGGTGTTGCTGGAGGGATTTTAGATTGGAACTCTGTATAAGATACAAGGAAGCACTATTAGTGATTGGTGCAATGGTTCCATTGTTCCTGATATTTGAGCTGAAGAAGAAAAAACTCCTACAGTCTCTCGAGAAAAGGTTATGTTGTGGAATCAAAGACTGGGGAATATTGGAGAGAAGGGTCTTCAACTACTACATGGTAAAGGTATGGTTGAAGGTATATATAAATACTCTCTGGATTTTGATTTCTGTGAACATTGTGTATATGGGAAGCATAATTGGGTAACATTCCCTTCTGGTGCAATGAGGGAAGAAGGAATTTTACATCTAGTGCACAATGATGTGTTTGGACCTATGTCGGTTCCATCATTGGGAAAACATATGTATTATGTCTCATTTATAGATGACTTCTCAAGGAATACTTGGATATGTTTCCTTAGGAAGATACCTAAAGTCTTTGACGAGTTTAAATATTTTAAGGATCTTGTTGAGAATCAAACAGAGAAAATAATTAAGGTGTTGAGGAAGGACAATGGTGGAGAGTTATGAAGGAATTAATTTGAAGAATTTTGTAAGAAATGTGGTATATCAAGGAAGAATAATAGTCCTTATACACCTCAACAGAATGGAGTTGCAGAAAGGATGAACGTGACATTGATGGAAAAAACAAGGTGTGTGCTCAGTGGCATCAGGTTAGGGAAATAATTTTTGGTAGAGGAAGTGGGTATTGCATGTTACCTGGTCAATCAGTCACCCTCATCAGCACTAAATGAAAAGACTCCACACAAGGTATGGACTGGTAAGAAACCTTCTCTCACACATCTCAAGTTATTTGGATGTGAGGCCTATGTTCATGTTCCAAAGAAAAAAAAGGAGTAAGATAGATAAGAATGTTGAAAAATGTATCTTTATTGGGTATAAATATGGTCTCAAAGTTTATAAGGTTTTGAACCCAAAAAATAAGAAGGTTGTGTATAGTCGATATATGGTATTTAGAGATATGAAAGATTTTTTCAAACAATAAGTCCTACCAAGTAGGGAAGAATGAGAGAAGAAAGAATATAAGTTAAAGGATAATGAATAAGACTCTCCAGAAGAACATGAATAAGAAGAAGAAGATCCTCATACTCTAGTATTGAGGAGATCAGTTAGAGAAAAAAGTGACTAGAAAGGTATACTCCACCTAATTTCCATTCAATTTCTTCTTTGTATATTATTGATGATGATCGTAGAACTGTTAGGGAGGCATTGGATTCAGAGGATGGAAAACTCTAGAAAAAGGCCATGGTTGAAGAAATGGAAGCCTTGGACAAGAATGAGGCTTGGTATCTAGTGGATTTGTAGACTAGAAGAGATCCCATTGGCAGTAAATGGGTATTTAAAAATAATTTAAATGCAGAAGGCAAAGTGGAGAAACATAAATATCGGTTAGTAGAAAAGGGTTATTCCCAAGTTGAGGGATTTGATTTTGGTGATATTTTTTCTCCTGTTGCCACGTTAACCTCTATTAAAAAAAATTTATTTGTTGCTGCTACATTTGATTTTGAAGTATAAAATATGAATGTGAAGGAAAAATTCCTACATGGGGATCTGGAAGAAGAAATATACAAGAAGTCGCCAAAAGGATTTGTTGTGAACGGAAGGAAGGATTTGGTAGTTGAAAAAGTCTCTCTATTGTTTAAAACAATCACCAAGGATGTGATATCAAAAATTTGATACTTATATGTTGTGACTTGGCTTCACAAGAAGCAAAGAGGATCACTATGTGTATTTCAAATTAATTGGTGATCATTTGATTTATTTGGTCTTGTATGTGGATGACATGTTGTTGGTAGGAACAAAAAGGAGATTATCCAAGATGTGAAAACTCAGTTGTCCTCTAAATTTGACATGAAGAATCTTGGTGCTGCAAAATTTATTTTGGGCATGGAAATTAAAAGGGATGAGGAAAATAGGAAACTCTAGTTAAATCAGAGAAAATATGTTGAGACAATATTGCAGAGTTTTAATATGTAGGAATGTAAACCGGTCAGGGTTCCTATTCCTATAGGTGTAAAGTTATCTTTGGATTAGTATCCAAAGACACAGGAAGAGGAGGACGACATGTCTTGTGTTCCATATGCAAGTGTGGTTGGAAGTTTCATGTACGCAGTGGTTTGTAATAGACCAGACATTGCAAATGCAATGGGAGTTTTAAGCTGGTATATGTCAAAACTAGGTAAGGAGCATTGGACAACAATAAAGAGATTTTTCAAGTATTTGCGTAGAACTACTAGTTATGGATTGTGCTACCAAGGAAGACCATGTTTGGACAGAGTGTTGGGCACATGGATTTGTTGATACAGATTGGGATGGAGATATGGATCGTAGAATATCTACAAGTAGGTATGTGTTTAAACTATTTGGAGGAGAAATCACTTGGATGAGCAAAAGATAGTCTGTAGTGGTACTTTCAACTACAAAATCTGAATACATGGCAGCAACTCATGAAATCAAGGAAGAAATGTCATTACAAATATTGTATTCAGGTATTGGGTTGGTACAACAAGATGTAAGGAGAGATTGTGACATTCATAGTGCAAATTTTCTAGCGAAGAACCCAAGTTATCATTCAAAGACAAAGCATATTGATGTTCAATATCACATTGTAAGAGATATGGTTGAAGAAAAGAAGGTGTTGTTGATAAAGGTGGACACTTTGAAGAATGTTGCAGATTCATTAAAAAAATATGTGAGAACTGATAAGTTCTCTTGGTGTAGAGGATGTATGGCCATTTTTTCCTTGGATTGTTGACTACGTAACCTTGTAACCCCTTGTATACAAAGAAAACAACAAGTGGGAGAATGTTGGGTATGTGTTATATTCTTTGCATGGTTAGAAATAGTCTCTACATTTTGTTGGGCGTGCAGGGAGTAAGAGGGGGATGGAGCACCCCATTTCTTGAGGGGTCATAGGCGGGTGGGAGCCCCTCTATGTAGGGATTTGGGGGAAGCACCCCCAAAAAATAAATTGGCAGTTTTTGCGTCGATTTTTGGGCGGTTTTTCGGCATATGGATTTCGTTGATTGTCTTTATATTTCCAGTTAAGAAATTAGGGTTGTTAAATAATATGGGATATTCGATTAGGGCTTTGGATGCTACAGATCCTATATCTATATTGTATTTTAAACAATTTATTATGTGAATGATAGAATATGTTGGTTTTCCTAGTTAGGGTTTCCAGGGGAAAAATCTATGTGTAATGTGTGTATTTTCCATTGTATATTTTTTGTTCTTTTATTAAAAATATGTTTTCATTAAATAATTGTACAAGGTTAAAATCTACACAAAAACTTGTCTTCATATTCTTCTTTCTAATTTTTTTCTTTATTCGGTTCATTCAGAGGCCTTTCTAGCACTTCCTCAAAATACAGGGCTCTTCAGAAGAGATCCTCTATGAAATTAACCTCATGGAAAATTTGTTGTACTAACTTGACAACCCCTATGTGGTCACATACCAAATTTTGAGGATCATGTCCTTTCTTTTTTGCAGCACACAAACATATCTCTCCTAGATTTTTGGCCTCTTTCTCAGCATGACGTTTGTTCAACAAAGAGTATTTTCCTATGTGGAGAGGAAAGATTGACCAATATATTTTATTTTTCTTCTGATAAATATGTTGTTGGTGCAGGCCAAGTTTGGGAAGAATCGAAGAAGTTTTGAAGGAATTAAAGAATCACCAAAAAATAGGGAACCACCCCAGAATTAGAGGAAAAGCGGCGCTGAAAAAAGAGGAAAAAAAAACGCCAGAAAAGAGGAAAAAGAAGCGCCAAGAAAAGTAGTTAGAAAGTGGACAAACTATTGTGGAGTAGTTGGAAAGTGGACAAGCTCTGACTTGGAGAAATGGTTGGATTGAGGACCAGTTGAGATTAAGTCAAGGATAAAGTGGACAAACTTAAGCCGCTTAGGTTTAGGGTTTTTGTAAGGGCATTGTCGCAGTTTTGTATAAGTAAAATGTATTAGGACTGTAAAGGTTGTTGTTGGTGAGTAGTGAGTTAGCCGTTTTAGACAATCTGATAGTGCAAGAGTGAACATTTCTCAGTGTTGTGAGAACTGTTGCGATCAGTGGAGATTGTGTGTAATGGAGGGATAAATTTATAGTGCGCAACACTTCATTTTGCAGAGAATATGAATAAAGATCCCAAGCGACAAATCTTTGTGGACGTAGCCCCAAGGGGGGTGAACCACGATATATCTATTTTTTATGTGGCTGTATGCATTGTTTATGATTGCATTTAATTTATTGATTTTTTATGATGAATATGTTTCTTTTTAAAGGAATGAACATTGCGTTGTAGGAATAAACTAATATAACCTGCAGAACAACACTAAGTAAAGGAATGTTATAGTTAGTAAATGGATCAGAATCTGGTTTTACAATAGATGAATACTTGTTTATGATCAAATGTGGCTAGAATGATTAATAAAATTCTATTAGAATAGTAGTGACAATGGTCTGGAGTAAGTTCTAATGAGGGTTTTAAGGTTAACAATGAGTAGGTTAAATTCCTCTGAGAGAAACACATCTCATTCCTAGGTTGCATATATCTGAGTCTTGCGGCCACCCAAAGAATCCATATTGGGTGAGATAGCATAGTGCACCCCATGTGTTGTGTTCACTTCTGGTATCCAGAAGAGCCGATGATATAAGGGTTTGTTGGTAATATTGTAGTTAGAACTTGGGTCAGCCCATAGTAAGCCAACAATGGTTCCATTACAGTTTTGGCAGAACCAGGTGAAGGAGACATTGATCACCCAATATATTTTTCTAGTAAAACATTATCTGAGTCTGAGCATAACTATAATACTATAGAAAGGGAAGGTCTGGCTATGGTATATGCCTTAGAAAAGTTTAGACGTTATTTATTGGGTCAGCATTTTAAGATGTTCACATATCATTTTGCTTTGAAGTACCTAGTTAATAAGCTAGTATTGGGGGGAAGAATATATAGATGGTTTTTATTGTGTTGAGGAATATGATTTTGAAATCATAGTAAAATTAGGGAAGCTCAATGCAGGACTAGATCATTTATCAAGAATAAGTAATGGAGAGGAGCCAAAGAACTTGGAGGAGAATTTTCCTGATGCTAACTTATTTTCTGTTCATATTGTCGATAATTATTTTGTTGACATTGTTGGATTTTTTAGCACAAGAATGGCTCCCAAGGAATTTACTGTCGCATAGAAAAAACAATTGGTAGTGCACACTGTAGACTATGAACTGATTGCAAGTCATTTATACAAGTTAGGTGTACATGGAATTATAAGAAGATGTGTGATGGAGAATGAATACTCCATGGTGCTAGCAGAAGCACATGAAGGGATAGTTGGAGGTAACTATGCAGGAAATCCTAGAACATAGAAGGTGTTGCGCACAGGATTATGGTGGCCTATAGTACATAAGGATGAATGGAATATTGATAGACCTGTGATGTCTGTCAGAGGGTGGGGAAACCATCTAGAAGGGATGAAATGGCATTTATGCCTCAAGTAACATTACAGGTATTTGATAAATGGGTTGTGGATTTCATTGGACCTATTAATCCACCAACAAGGATATCATGAGATAGATACATCATCAATGTGACATAATATTTAACTAGATGGGCAGAAGCAACCCTAGTGAAGGACTGCAGTGCAAAAACTACAACGTGATTTCTCTTTGAGAACGTGGTGACCAGATTTGGATGTCCTAGAATTTTGTTGAGTGATCAAGGAACTCATTTTATTAAAAATACAATCAGAGCTAGGACATAAGAATTTGAGATATATCATCAGAAGAGCACACCTTACCATCCTTAGGAAAATGGTACAGTAGAATCTTTTAACAAGATTCTAGAGAATGCACTGACAAAGATTTACAATGTGAATAGGGATGATTGGGATTTGAAGGTATCAACAATATTATGGGCTTATAGGAATACATGCAAGAAGCTTACATGACAAACACCATTCAGACTGGTGTATGGGCAGGAAGCAATGGTTCCATTGGATTACCTAGTACCTAGTCTGTGCATTGCAACAATCACCAACATGAAAGAAGGAGGTGTTCCACAGGAAAGATTGGATCAGTTGATAGAGCTGGAAGAAGATAGAATTTTAGCAGGATTTCACCAGGAAGTATAGTAGGATTTAAGGAAGGATATCTAGTTCTCCTCTATGAAAATAGGTATCTGCAACACCCTCAGAAGTTCAAAATACATTGGTTAGGGACTTATGAGGTAGAGGCTATCACAAATGGAGGTGTTATGAAAATGAAAGATCTTGCAGGGAAGAATCTCAGAGGAATAGTGAATGGAAATCGACTGAAACTATATCAAGACATTCGACCTAACAACCTAAGGTAAAAATAGAAAGAGGAGGTATGCTTGTACATATTGTATATAGTACATGTTAGAAGAAAAATACAAAAATCAATAAAAAGAAGAAAGGTAACAAAAATAAAAAAAGATAGGAGAACATTACAGGTTGTGATGTAATAGAATTACTAGCATTAACAAGTGCACCGCAGAAAAACCAGTGTTGAAAACACTACATGCAGGAAAATAGTTGACTGGTATGAAAGTGGAGTGCGCAGGAAAAAGTGAAAATTGTCAGTGTGGAACAACTGTCATTTTGTTGTCCCACTATAAAGTCGAAAAAGGGGGGAAATTTGGTCATTTTAATTTTTTCACTAAGGAGAAGAACGAAGAGCGAGATTTGAGCACGAGAGAGTGTGAAGTGATAACAACAAGTGGAGATTTGTGGTCACAGTTCAAATTTCTGCAAGATGTTGCCACTGAGAGTCGGAGTGCCGAGTAGGGACGATAGAAACATGAGAAGTAGTGCTCAGGTGACACAAATAGGGACACAATAAATGACCACAGTCGTGGATGTGGATGATATTCACACGTTAGAGTATGAGCCTACTACCATGCAGGTGGAGGAGGAATAAAACTGAGCACAGGAGGTCAGGTAGTCGGAGGAGGATGCAAAGACGATAAAATATGACACATTCAGGGGGAAAAGGGTCGCAATAGAGAGAACATGCCACAGATTTAGCACAGCAGGGCCTAGAGCCATAAGTAGAGAATGAAATAAAGTGTTGGGCCATACCATAGGCCGAGGTGTCTTCCTCGCATGGGAAGAAGAAGGCACGAGATGAGAGAAGTGCACAAGGAATATCACGCACACAGGCAGAATTGGAAATCATGATGCCAAAAATATCCAAGGGAATGAAGGCTGAGGATGAGATAGTGGGAAGATTAGATACCATAAAATACTCTGATCATGACGTATAATACGCAGTGAAATTCCCATATTTCACGCCACAAAACTATTTGGAGAGTAGGGGAGAGGGTCGATCAGGTGCACCATTGTTGGAGCCTACGCAGTGGATCCTGGGGCTCTACAACACATGAATAATAAATTTATTGGATATACCGCACTTCAGGTGCAATAAGCACATCAATGAATGTGTGAAGCAACTCCTAGAAAGGGTGCATGGATGAAATCTATGGATGGATAGGCTGGTGCCTATCAATGTCGATTTGATCGCAGCAATCACAGGGCTACCCATGGATGGGGAAAATCTAGAGAAGTACTTAGAGGAAAAAACAAAAGCAAAATCCATCTCTGACGAAATAAAGGAAAAGAATGGCACATAGAGAGGTAACATGAGAATCATGATCAATGACATCAACGATCCTGCAACGATATTTGATACAAGGTTGTTAGGTTGAAAATTAATGCGCAAGTGTAGAAATGAGGAAGTACCAACATGAGTGGTAGAAACTGCATCGTAGTGTGCGAAGGGGAGCTCTATGAGTTGGGCCCCTTATCTACTTAACTCATTCTTGGAGGATTGCAAGGACACACAGGATTGGGAATATGAGTTCCACTACTTATGGTTACTCATCCTCATTGCATTGGTAGGATGGAAATAACCAATATACAATATGTTCCTGCAGAGGACAGGAAAGTGTGGCACAACCCGCTACACGTCGCTTCGAAGCACAATAGACCCAAAGGAAAAAAAAATAAACAGTGATGTATTTGAACTGTACTTGACGAAGATCCAGAACCGTTTAGCAGATACATGGAGGATTTCCCAAGAAACTATCCAGGAATTTAGACATATAGAAAAGTTTCAAGCATCACACCATAGCATGTGGCTACAGAAAAAGAGGGATCCAACCAAGGAGTGGCTACATTTGAGTTACTGTGAGACAACACAGGACATCCAGATGGAGTTCAAGGAGTGTTCTGAGGAGTGGAAAGTGCCAATGATCCCAAAAACAGTGCCAACAGTACAAACACAAACGTAGGGTAGAACAATCTCCATGCAACAAACGTGCAGTAATGGTACTAGTAAGAAGAAGAAGATGACACAAGGTCTAGTGGGGATAAGTAGCCCTATACAGAAGAAAACTAGGACACAAAAGAAATCACAACATGGTTCTACAAGGAACCCACCGCGCACAAAGAAGACACCATGAAGTACAATAGAGAAGGTGTGAGCAGAAGAAATAAGAATAGAGACATAGGAGAAACCTATGGAGGAAGAAATTGGGCAGGATATAGACATGGATACACAGATTCCAGAGGCATCCGAGCCATCACATGCCCAAAAGAAGAGAACGGGGAAGAAAGCAAGTTGATCCAGAAAGAAGGTGAAGGCCCATAGAACTCCAATGCAAACATCACTAATAGCAGATGATGTGGAGATGATAGCCACCACAGTCGAAGATTGACTGTCAAAAGTATGGGAGAATGCTAAGAATCATAGGGTGTCGATTCTGGAGTAGATACAGGAAATGAAAACTGCATTGGAGGAGTTGAAGATCATGGCAGAGCAACAACAGAAAGATAAACCAACGCATACTAGAGAAGGAACAACTTCTAGAGAGACAGTACAGATCACGACACAGGGGAGTGTAAATTTCATCATAACACCAGAGATGTTGTTCATTGATGAGGAGATAGTAAAAAATCCCCTAAAATAGATTGAGACATTAGACTTGGATTTTCCCAAGATTACAACAAAGGCGTTGTATAAATTACAGGTTAGTGTTGCACAAGATATTAAGTCTAGGGAATGTTCTGATGTGATGAAATTACAGTTGGCGCAGGAAGAGAAGACCTCAATGAAGGAGGCAGTTAGCCAAGAAGAGCAAGTGAAGAATATAGCGCAGAAAAAATTGGACTATATGGAGAAAGAGATAAATGTAGTATTTCAATCCATCTCAAACATCGTAGAATTAGAGGGAGCATCTTCAGAAGAGAAGATGAGGAAAATAGCGCAGGCTTTGGAGCAGTATAAAGACCACATCAATGAGTTAAAGTAGCATGCAGTACCTACTACTCCTTTAGAATTCAAAGAGGAAAGAGAGCAGGATGTAACAACATCTACAAAGAACATCGTGCAAAATATACATAGAATGACAGAACTATTGGAAAGGAGCAGCCAGTTGTGGACACATCTCTTAGAGGATTGGAACCTACAAGAGCTGCAATGGAAGGAAGACAAACTACATGAAGCAATGGTAGATGTAAAGTGGCAAAAAAAGACAATGTCACTGCCAGAGAAGATAAATACTATCGTAGAAATGAAGAGCCTACACGAAGAAGAAAAAGCGATGCAAGTGCAGAAGATTGCAAGACAGGCTCAGTTGGAGCCCTTGCAGGATAAGGTAGAGAAGATGGTCATGGATATCGATGCAGTGAAATTGAGCATAGATTAGATATTCTTAGAGGGGGGATAAATATTAAGATTTCCATTCACCGCGTAGGTGGTAGAATCCATGACAGATAAGAGTAGCCAGGCTCGAGAGCAATGCCAGTAGATAACAGAGATGTACGAAGCACTTACACAGGCAGAAAAATATGTTGGAGTCCGTGAGTGATTTGGGACAAGTCACATTGTCATTATTGGGGGCCTATTGGCAAAGGCCAATTTTGGGAAGAATCGATGATATTTTTAAGGAATTAATGTAGCACCATAAAATAGGGAAGCGCATCAAAATTTGAGGAAAAGCGACACCGGAAAAAGAGGAAAAAGAAGCACTGAGAAAAGAAGTTAGAAAGTGGACAAATTGTTGCGGAGTAGTTGGAAAGTGCATAAGCACCGACTTGGAGCAACAATTGGATAGAGAACCAGTTGAGATTAAATCAAGGAGAAAGTGGATAAACCTAATCATCTTAGGTTTAGGGTTTTTGTAAGGGCATTGTCTGAGTTTTATGTAAGTAGAATGTATTAGGACTGTAAAGATTGTTGTTGGCGAGTAGTGAGTTAGCCTTTTTAGACAGTCTAATAGTGGACGAGTAAAAATTTCTCAGTGTTGTGAAAACTTTTGCGATCTATGGAGATCGTGTGTAATGGAGGGAGAATTGTACACTGCACAGCACTGGATTTTGCAGAGAATAAGAATAAAGAGCCCGAGTGACATATTTTTAGTTTCCAGAAACCTAACAATCATTACGATAAAAATAACGTGAGAATGACTAATCTTTTATACTGGAACAACAATATATTTATAGGAAGAGGAATTAGGATTTTTAGGGTTTTGACCGTAACAGGTTTCTTACCCATTCGTAGTTGCCCATGAGCTCAACTATCATTGAGTACAATTGTTCCCGGTAATCAATATGCACCGATTAATAAATTCGATATACGTTTGGATATACATCATTATATTTAAAAGCATTTAGATTCAAGTGTGTATATTCTATCTTATACAAAATTTACATTTATATTGAATACTTTTATACCAACATTTTTTATTCCTATATCATTAAAACTATTGGCATTTTCATGAAATGCCTTCCCATATCATAAGGTATATGAGATTTATAAAAAAATTAACATCTTACAGGTTGAACTATGAGATTTATGTGAAGACATATATTCTATAGTATACATTAAGACATTTGAAAAAATTTAGGATACACACAACTTGTGCTTGAAGAATATCCCTTCCTTTATTACAAGGTGTCTTATCATTTTGTGATCTCATATCATTATACATAAAACTCAATCAGATATCTAATTGAATCGATAAACTTGTTGTGATAACATTCATGACACTTTGTTTAACATTATTCTTTATCCACATCCATTTTTGTTCTTCTATGGACAATATTTGTCCTCTCAACAATCTAGTGATCCTCATCATTCCACACATCATGATCTAATTCTCCACTAACATGAACTCATCGTCACCTATTTACATTAATGATTAACCCCTTTTCTTCCCCCTCCCTTCCATACAATCAGTGTCATTTCTAAAAGTGTTGAAATTCTCTGGTATGTATGTTCACCCCAACTACCTTTAACATCTTTGTCAAACTATCTCCCACTATCCCCACCCTTGCAATTTCCTTTTTGGGAAGGATAGGTGCCAATCACAAGTTCAACGCATCTCAATTCCTTACAAGATGGGTTATCAAATACACTCAACTTGTGCATGGGACATATCCCTCACCCTCCTTCATCCCCTTAATGGGTTCTTTCCCACTAACCCTTTTCCTCCCACCCATCATAATTGAAAATGATGATGACATCGTAAATGCCCCTCCATATAAAATTTTGAAGTCCTCCCCACCTCCTCCCATCACTTCCCATTGCCTCCACTATTTCACCTAGTTGCATTCTTCACTCTAGCCTATTCATCCATGACAATCTTAACCTTTAACAATTCCATTAGGCCCCCCTATATACATATTACCAAGAAAGGTTCTAAGATGTATGTTAGGGATCAAATTGTGTTAGGAATATTTTTTAATAGGCTTACTTAGAGACTATTTGATAAAGGGTTGATACAATTCTGCCTCATCTTGTTGCACCTACAGGCGCATTTTACTACCCAGTATTAGGTGGATGTGTGAGTCCTTGCCTAAATTATGTGTGATTCCCTGCCTAAATTCAACGTGGAGCTGACACGTGTCACTCTTAAATAATAATAATAAAAATTAAGTAAATGAAATTTGTATATGTGGGCTCTAACCCTTTTTAGAGTGCAAAAGGAAGGGTTTGCACCTAGAAAAATTTGATCCCTTTCAACGCAAAAGTTAAGATGGGTCTATGTTAGTATTACCCCAAAAAAAATGTGAGATTTAATCAAATAATTGTGTATTCTCAACTTGTTTATTTTTGGTTTATGTTAAATTTATGAAATATTTTATCATACATTTATAGATTTGATGATGATGGTGTAAGTTAATGTTGTAGTGAATGTACCTTTTTCATGTCATAAATATGACAAGAATCCAATATAAATTTTAAGGAGAAGCATAATTCTACAGTGATTTAAATCTCTTTGCATAACGAAACAATGTATTTAGGGTTTTACCTTATTGCAAATCCACAAGAATTTAATCCTCTTCAAGAGTTTACAAATTAGAATCAATTTTCTCTTTAAATCAAATATTGACATATTGTTTAATTCTTAATTTTTTTTACTTATTTCACTACTGTATATCTTTATTGACATATTGTTTAATTCTTATTTTTTTAAGTCCTTATTTCACTACTATATCTCTTTCTTGATTTTAACAAAGGAAAACACCATTCATAAATATTTCTATTAAAAAATAACACAAAAATATTAAATCGCAATGCATAGACATAGAAAAAACTCTAATACAAATTTGTGAATTTCCTTTGAAATCTATGCATATCCATTTGTGCATTTCCAAAAATAACATTGAGAAATTACAATAATGGGTGCATTAAAGGAGGGCATGCAAGCCATCTAATCTCCTTAAGCTCCCTCAATCAGCTTGAATTTAGAATATTTTTTTTAAATTGCCACTGTAAATGATGGCGGCGGCTAGTATCATGTAAGAGACCATGAAATTTTATGAAGAAATAAAGATGCTCTGTAGTATCATGTAAGAGATCATGGAATTTTATGAAGAAATAAAGATGTCCTGTATTGTTTTTTTCAATAATGTTGTGTCACATGGTTGTGCCATGACGTGGCGTATTACAAGTGTGTATAGCTTTTCCATGACGTGGCGTATTGCAAGTCTGTGGTAAATTGCACGTCTATCATTATCATCGATCGATTTCTAGAGTGGTACAACGAGACATTCTATTTATGTTTCTTGAGTTGGTTTTTAATTTTTTTTAATCAAAGGTATGACGATGTTTTACACGTGGTCTTTTGGTGTTCATGTTAGTTTTAGCGTTTCCACCCATTTGCCCTTAACAATGTCTATTAGTGCAATGATTGAGAATCCTTTGTGTTGGGATTGCTTGTTTTTTAACAACTACTATTTTTTTATGGATTTAGGGTAAAGATGAAACTACAAATCCATCCCCAACATCCTTTCACACTAGAAGTAAAAATCTTTCACACTAGAAGTAAAAATCTATCATTGGCACACTTTGTTGAAGATGTTTGAATTTAGAAGACTTCCCACTTAAAATGTTTACACCTTGTTGACATGAATATATATATCCATTGTGAACATTGGGAGTTCACCTAAAGATAAACTCATTTTCTTTGTTTGAGATAGTAAACTCCTCTTATTTATGGTTCGGTTATTAAAAACTAAATCCTAACTTAAATTCTAAGTGAAAAAAACAAGAATATGGAACAAAAATATAAGATTTCCATTAATAACATAAATTGACGTTTTATTTAATTCATAATACAAATTTCAATACAACAAGCAAGATAATAGAGCATGTGATAAAATTATTAATTTTAATTCCACATCCAAATATTAAAAATCACAAAAGGCCAATGTAAGAATAACTAATGAAAGCATCAGACAAGTCTACAACATAACTAAACATTTTTATGGTAATTCTAGCAAAAGGACACTTATTACACAAATTTTCTCGGGGGTTTTGTGAAGGAGGAAGATAAAATTCTGGTATTAGAAAAAGAAAGGAGGAAATTGGTTCTACTAAGCCATGAGGAGGAAACATGTAGACAAAAGAGTAGGATTAATTGTTTGGCTATAGGTGATAGAAACACTAAGTTCTTTCATGCTTATGCAAATTCCAGAAAACAAATCAATTCAATCTAAAATATTAAAAAGGAAGATGGAACTGTGATCACAAGTAAACAAGGACTACAAAAGGAAGCAGTTGAACATTTTCAGCATGTTTTTAAGGCTCAGGCTAATCTCACTATTTCCAATCAATTAGTAGTAATCAAGAAGTATCCAAGGATTTTCTCAAATGAGGAAGGCCAAAGATGGCCAGTTTCAATTACTTTAAATGAAATCTTGGCAACACTTAAAAGTTTCAAAATTTCAAAAAGTCCTAGGCCGGATGGCTGGAGTGTAGAATTCTTCCTAGATTTTTTTGATCTAATGGGTAATGAAATACTAGAGATGGTTGAAGAAACTAGGCGGAAAGGTAGGGTCATTGGCACTTTAAATGATACCTTTCTGGCACTTATTGCTAAGAGTGATAAACCATAAACTTTTGAAGGATATAGACCAATTGCACTTTGCAATTTGGTGTATAAGATTATTACTAAAATTATTGCTACTAGAATAAAAATTTCTATGTCAATTTGTATTTCAAAGGAACAATTCGGGTTTTTGGAGGGCATACAAATCACAAATGCCATTGGAGTAGTACATGAGGTTCTGGATCTTTTCTGCAAGGCGACAGGAATGACTTTTAGACTACAAAAGTCTTTATTTCTAGAAGCAGGTTGATTAGATGAGGAAATTGTAAGCTTGAAGGAGATCATGCCTTTTGAAGTAAAACCTTTAGATGTTAGTTTCAAGTACCTAGGATTTTTCATAAAACCAAACTACTATACTAGGGCTGACTGG
The DNA here is from genome assembly GCA_009831015.1 of Picea engelmannii. NCBI lineage: Eukaryota > Viridiplantae > Streptophyta > Pinopsida > Pinales > Pinaceae > Picea > Picea engelmannii. The sequence goes on along the minus strand of ML783411.1, from coordinate 145,248 downwards.
AACTGGTTAGAGAGAAAATTTGAAAAAGGAATCTCGAACTGGAACCATAGGTGGCTTACTTTAGGGGGAAGGGTCACACTTGTAAAAGTTGTATTATAAAGCATACCTGTGTACTGGCTTTCCCTGGCTAAAATACCAAAAAGTCTCCTAAATAAAATTAGGAGGAGAATGTTCAGTTTCCTATGGACTAGTAAAAAAGTAAAAGAAGGGATGCATTTGGTAAGTTGGAAAAAGATTGTAAAACCAAAACAGGTAGGAGGGTGGGGTATAAAAAATATATTTTCTTTCGGAAAATCTTTGGCAGCTAAAAGTTTGTGGAGGTGTCTAATGATGCCTAGACTTTGGCATGAGGTGATTCATAAAAAATACCTTAAGAAGAAATCTATTGATGAATGGTTCAGGGATGGCCGAAAAAAATGGAATGGTATTTCAAATAGTTGGAGAGCCCTTACATCATCATTAACTATTATTACTGATTGGATGGTTTGGAAGCCTGGTAATGGAAAGGATATTAGAATTGGGGCTGATCCAATGATTAGATCCCAAAATTATTATAAACTAACAAGGAATCTCAAAAACACACTGAAGGCACAAGGTATATAATATCTTGCACAAGCAGGGAAAAATGATTTGGAGGATACAAGTTATATAAGATGGAGAAAGGAAGAATCTTTAAGACTAGAAGGAGAACAAATAGAGGAATGGAATAAGTTTGTAAAAGGAATAATTGGTTCATGTTTTGAATTAAATAATGAGAAAGATACCTTAATGTGGTCATGGGATACTAAAAGAGGACATGTAAGTGCCAAGCTAGCTTATGATGTACAAGTGATGGAGGATATGGAGGGAGAAACATCGTTCTGGTATAATGAACTTTGGAGGTGGCAATTACCTCTCAAAGTAATTTTTTTTAATTGGTTAATGCTGGAACAGAAAATACTTACATGGGAAAATCTGATCAAAGAAAATTGTTTTTACCCAAGAAAGACTGAACCTGTTTCTTAGATATAGGAAAAGATAAGTTTTTGATGGCCTCTACTTTGCTTGGATCAATTCTTACCCCTTTTGTTGACACAATGTGCCCCATTAATTTACCTTCCTTCATGGCAAACAAAGATTTCTTAGGATTGAGAGAGAGACCAGACCTTCTGCACTTCAGGAAGACCTTCTTCAAATGATGACAATGTTCTTTGTCAGAATTTGAGAAGATTGTAATGTCATCCAAAAAGATGACTACAAATTTGTCTTTCTCCCCAATAAAGGCAATTTCCATGGCTCACTGGAAGGTTTCTCCTGCATTCATTGGTCCAAAGGGTATTTTAGCATACATGAATGTGCCCCAAGGAGTAGTGAAGGTTGTCTTCTCTCTATCTTCAGGAAGGACAAATATATGATTGTAGCTAGAGAAGCCATCAATCATAGACATCCTAGATGAACAAGTCACTCTCTGCAAAATGTGCTCCATCTTTGGCAAGCGATAGTTATATTTTTTCGAGCTCCTTTTCAAATTCCCGAAATCAACATATAACCTGATTTCCCCATTTTTCTTCCTCACAGGCACCAAGTTAGCCACCCATTCTAGATATCTCAAAGGAATAATCATTTGGGCATCCAACATCTTTTTCACTTCTTTTTCCATAATAGGCAGCAACATGGGATTTATTTATTTGAGTTTCTGCCTAAAAGGCTTGGCCTCCTCTTTCAAAGGGATATTATGTTCGATGATGTTGGTGTCATATGTTCTTAAATCTTCATATTTCCAGGAAAACACATCAACAAACTCTTTCAAAATCTTGGCATACCATGCCCTTTGTTCCTTTGACAAACTGTTGGACAATTTAACATAGTTTGGATCCTCTTCTGTTCCTAAATTTCATTCAGTCACATCAACATTTTCAGTTGAACCTTTAATCTTTACAACCACATCATTTCTATCAAACAACCTCTCCAAAGGGACACATCCTTTTGGAATATGGTTACTGGGTAACTGAACAATATGATGGTCAACAATTTTATTCAGAAAAATATCAGCATGAGGGATTTCTTCAACATCCTAATCTTGATCAATATGTAAAGAAGAAATTCATCCACAGTCTCAAGAAATATTTTTATCTCAAGATCATCCTCACAAACCTTCCAATGTTTGACATTGTCAGGAATAGAGGGTATATACTTTACTTCCACCTCATACTTGAGTTTGGGGGGAAAAGGAACCCTACAATTACTTGTTGAGATAGCCAAGGAATCTTCCATAGTGTTCTCCTCTCTTGGAACACATGAGATATTAAAATCCAAGAAGAAACTATCAACAAGATCCCAGACTTCATTTCTGTATGTACTCAACCTGGGGTGTTTAGCTTGATACATATTTTTGACTTGATGAACAATTAACTTAGCATCTCCAAACACTTATAGCTCTTCAATCTTCATGTCTTCAACATCCCTCAAACCCAAAACAAGAGCCTCATATTCTGCCACATTGTTTGTTGTTTCAAATTCAAGCTTGTAAGATAGAGATATGGTCTCTTGGGTAGGGGAAATAAAGACTACCCTAGCACCATCACTCTCCCTAGAAGAGGCTCCATCAAAAAACATCTTCCAAATAGAGGTATTAGGAGGAGAATATTCATAAGAGGTAATAGTCTACTTTCTAATTTCAATAGGTGTTTGAGGAGCATCGATGAGATGTAACATATTGGTTCCTAAATCAGTATCAACTGCAAAAACAGGGTGGTTGGTAGGATTTTCTTCATCACTGATAATGTAAGCAAGTTGTGCTTCTCTATAAATCCTTCTATGTTCTCCCCCAAACACAGGAATGGTGGCATATGAAAGATCCATCTGCAAAGTTCCCCGTATCCTTTTGATCCAATATCTAGACAAGAGCATTCCAAACTTAGGGGGGACATCAGCCACCACAATATCCATGACCACACTTTTCATTGGCAATTGGAACAAGGAGACAACCAAGTCTTTGATAATTCCAAGACACTTCACCTTCCTAGAATCAAATGAGTATAGTTCATGGTAGGGTTTTGTAACCTCCAACCCAAGCTCATTCATGACAGTCTTAGGAATGAGATTATGATATGCCCCTGAATCCATCAAACAAATGTGCAACATTTTATCATGAATGTTTAATGATGTATAGAAAGGAGGAGAAGAGTCATCCCTATCCTCTACCAAAGGTCCTAGTATAACAATTGGTTTTTCATCTTGGAGGTTGACTGAATCTGTGGGATAAGATGAAGGTTCAGGCTACAACATTTTGGAAAGGTACCTTTTGAAATCCTCATTCGTAACTAGCTTCAAAAAAGGTACAGGGATTTTAATCTTTTGAATCTCATTCTCAAAGCTAAAAGAGGAGGGAGGCTTCAAAATCTCCTTAACTTTTTGGGTAGGGATCTTAACCACTGCCTGGGGGTTTTGTGCCCCTTTTTATTTGTTTCTAGCTACCACATCCTTAAAAAGATTCTTTTTTCTAGTAGGCTGGTAAGAACTGTCAGGCTTCCCCTCTTTCTTATTTGACCTTAGGTTGTATATATTTGGATTTCCATTGGTCCTTTCCCCTTTTCTCATCTCATTTAGTTTTCTATTTATGAGAGACTCTTCATATGCAGATTGTGTTAAATGAGGAGATGAAGAGGTGTCACCAAGACAATGGATTTTAGGATCCACATCTTCTTCCTCTCCTTCTTCATCAGTAACAAGGTTATTTTGGAGAGGGGCTTGGATTATTTTATCATCCCTATCCCTATTTCTTTGATATCTTTGGATGATCTGAGGGGCATTATTGGGTCTTCTAAAATTACCCCTATTATCGGCATTCTGGGTGTTCCTATAGCTCTACTTTCCTTCAAGTTTCATTTTCTCCATTTATGCAGAAAGTGATTTTACCAGTTTTGTCAACTCATCCACTTGAAGGTAGGCAACAGAGGAATCAGAGGTTGAAGCTTCAACTCTACCTTTTCTTCTGTCTCTATTATATTTACTCCTAATTTTGTCAGTTTCCAATATATTAGACTCTACTTCAAGGGTTGCATCTTGCATATGAGCTAAAGAGGTAGCTCTTCTTTCTCTCAATAGGAGGAAAAACTCAAGGTCAAAAGTGTTTCCATAAGTAATCTTGGAATAGGTTTCTATAGGCTTTATTTCAGTGGGAATCTTATTGTCAATCTTATTAAATATTTTTGAGAAGTCTGAAATAGATTCCCCCTCTTTCCTCTTGAGTGACCCAAATTATGTAATATAATAAAGAATTTTTTTTATCCCCCCAATTTCTAAAGAATGAATCATCCAGAGCTTCAATCTCAGCAATACCATCAAGGCTCTGTACAAAAACTCTCATCCACACATCTTCATTTTCAATGTTTAGATTATCTGCATAACCATAAAAAGGTGAAAGGTGTTCTTCTGTAGTTATGTCTTCCTTCCCTGTGAACTAGGGAATGTACTTAAGGTAGTATCCAACTAAGAGAGCATTCATAGGCTGAGGTAAAACAAGAGGGGAATATCTAGCAGCCACTATGGCATCCATCCTGTTTCTAGGAATATTAGCACCTGCCATTTAGATGTCAACTGTAGGAGAACAAGGGGGAGATGGAGTTTGGAAAGGTAGGAATGCAGCTGTGTTTATAGGGGAAAGGGGAAATAGTTGAGTGTTGGAGGAGAATGATATGGGGTTCAAGGGAAAATAAGTTTCCCCTTCTTTAGATACATCAAATTTGATAGGAGGAGGAGTAGGAAAACCCAAAGTGGGAAAATATTCTAAGCTCCCGCATCTAAACCACTTTACAATATTAGGGGAAAAAAGGAGTTTCAAAACTTTCTTCTTCCAAATGAAGACTAGAAGGGGGAAGTTCAACAAGAAATATTTCAAAATCTAAACTTCTGGAAACTCCAATAGATGGTATAAAAGGAGAATTGGATACAACTATTGGAGTTTTAAAAGAAGAATCATGTAAATTATTAGAATCACCTGGTACGGTAGTTGGAAGTCCTTCTTGAGAGGTCTTTCCTTTCTTGATAATCTTCTCTGGGTCAACTTCAAGTGTTTCCAAAGGTAACTGTGGAGTAGACCTCGTTTTCCTGCCTTTGGGAGCCACAACTGAAACAATGGAGTCGCCAGATGCAAGTTGCAATCTTCAAGGTACTGATTTTTGATGCACCTTCAAAATCAGAATTTATTTGTCGTTCAATCCCAGGTAAATGTTTTCAATTCATTCCCTAAAAATGGTGCCATGAATATTGGTGATGAGAGTCACCCTCAGATTATAGGAGGATAAGCCCAAGACCCATCAAAATTTTTGTGGAGGTAGGTTTATGAGTGGAGGTTAAATGAAAAAATCTTAGTACAAGAATGTTTTAACACAGAAACTGGACAAGCAATGCATAAGGAAATGAGGTCATCATTAACTTCATTCAGTGGTTTAAGGCTAAAGGTGAGAAGAAGGAAGACATAGTGAGGAAAGTGGACAAGTCTTCCATGAGCATCTGACCTTCAAGTAGTTTGGTGCATAAAAACTCAGGCACAAGAGCACTCTTGGACTTAAGTTTAAGATACTGAAATATATCATAGCAACATTATAATCAAACCTCCATTACAATTCAAATACAATATCTCGTCTGGATCATCCATGCACGATCATTTCAGCATAAGAGGAAACAAGACAATGAAATAAAATACCGAAATAGATCATAGCAGCATTATAAACAAACCTCCATTACAATACAAATACAACATCTTATCTGGATCATCCATGCACGATTGTTTCAGCACAAGAGGAAACAAGATGATGAAAGAAACTGACTTCTATTAATGCGAAAGTATCAGGTCTCATACATAACTAGAGAACAACTCTGGTATCAAAATATTTCAAAATAGGGAGCTTTTCTCAACCACCCGACCCCATAACAAAATCTTGAACTGATCTATTTATACTCAGATCAATGTACAACCACTAGGAGAGTCATCTGGCCATCCCTTCCAAATATTTTCATCTGTTCATCCTTTTGTTAGACTATGCGTGTTTCCTCCTGTCAGACAAAAAATCAGATCAGTATGGCCCTGCAGGAAAAACTGTCCATCGTGGTACCTCGGGCTAATAGTTCTGTATCCTTTTCCAGAGCTTCCATGCCTTCTATCTATGGAGTGAAATGAGGTTTGAACTACCAGTCCTCGTTCATTAACTAAATTCTCCTTGGGATCGAGACACAACTTGACGACTAGAGGGCGACCACGTGCTGCTGCTGGATTCAGTGCTAGACGAGCACGTGATTTTGGGGCTGTCGAAAGTGGTTTGGACCCACACTGCTTTTGGGCCTGAAATGCACCACCTTCCTCCACATAGCTCTCTCCCGATATCGTTGTTTTGATTTCATCCCTCTCAAGGAATTTTAACACCCGAGCATGTTGCGGCATTGAAATGAGTTGTGGTCATTGATCTGGTTGTGGTCTATGATCTGGGAACACCTACTATTTTAGCACCCCTGCCAAATATTTATATGCCTTCCAACTATGGAATCCTTCCAACCACGTTTAGAGATGGCACTAAATCGAAATTCACAAGGGATCTCCATCATGGAAAACTGCACCCATATGTTCTCCTATGCTCATGACTGTCACTTGTGACCGTTGATGATTTCATGTGATAACAATTTACACCAAAGAGGGAAATTTATTTATCCATTGATTTGGTGCTAGGAGTTTCCCCAATGTCCAAGACTACTTATAAGATGGGCACACTAGAGTTGAAGGAATTGCGGATGTAAATTCAAGAAATTTTGAATAAGGGATATATACGGCCAAGTGTGTCACATTGGGGTGCCCCAATGATTTTTGTGAAAAATAAATATGGAACCTTAAGGTTGTACATTGATTTCATACGAATGAATAAGGTAATCGTAAATAAAAAATATCCTTTTCCAAGGATATTGATGATCTATTTGATCAGTTGAAAGGTGAAAAAATATTTTCCAATATTCACTTGATGTCAGGCTATCATCAAGTGAGAATAAAAGAAGAATATATAAAAAAAGTCAACATTCAGGACACGATATGGGCATTATGAGTTTGTGGTGGTGCCATTTGGGCTACCAAATGCACCAGTTGTCTTCATGTGTTTGATTAATGGAGTGTTTAGGGAGTATTTTGACAAGTTTTTGATTATTTTCTTGGATGATATTCTCATATAATCAAAGAAGGAGGAGGAGCATGAGAAGAACTTAACGATGGTTCTACAAGTATTGATAGAACACTAGTTGTATTCCAAGTTAAGAAAGTGCATCTTTTGTCAAAGGGGGATTCATTACTCGGACCATATTATTTCAGAGGAAGGGATAACAGTTGATCCTGAGAAGATCGATGTCATTAGAGGATGGATAAAACCAAATAATGTTACAGAGGCCAGATCATTCATGGGACTTGCACGTTATTATAGAATATTCATTAAAGGTTTTTCAAAGATTGCAAACCCAATTATTTCCTTGCAAAAGAAGGGTGTAAAATTTCAATGGACTTTTGAATGTGAAGAAATATTTCAACAATTGAAGAACATTTTTACAAGTGCACCAATATTGAAGATTGTAGACCCAGATGAATATTTTGTTATATGAACTAATGCATGCAAGAGAGGGCTTGTTGGAGTCCTCATGCAAAATGGGCATGTGGTATGTTAGGAGTCAAGGAAATTGAAAGAACATGAGAGGATATATGCCACACAAAAGTTAAAGTTGGAATACATAGTCCATGCCTTAAAAATTTGTAGGCATTTACTCATGGGAAAAATATTTGAGTTGAGAACATACCATAATGGTCCAAAATATTTATTTGGACAACCAACCTTGAATGTCAGAAAAGTTAGATGGTTGGAATTCCTCAGTGAGTATGACTTTGATATAAAACATATTAAAGGCGAGGAAAATAAAGTGGTTGATGCACACAACAAGAGATTGCATAAGATGCATGCTACATCCATTATCATGTATAGGTTTGATTTAAAAGATACAATTTTAGAGGTTTAAAATTCAGATCAACATTATTTGCAAATAAAATAAGCATTATAACAAGGTATTTTTTAGCAGAAATTTAAAGATTTTGAGTTGAAAGAGGATGGAGTCCTCATGTACAAGGGAAACGTATATGTGCAAAAATACAATGAGCTAAAAAAAAATAGTGCTGATATAAATAAACAATGTGCCATATGTTGGGCACCCAGGATATAAAAATCAATTGTAGTTGTAAGAAGCCAATACTTTTAGCGAGTAATGAAAAATACATGTTGGGTATGTGTTATATTATTTGCAATATAGATCCCATGTATTGTACACTGATATGGAAGCTTCGGGGGGTGGGATGGGTCCGTGGGGCCCCCTTGTGAGGGGGTGCCCCATTTTCTTTTTGGTAGTTTTTTGCATCTCTTTTTGGTGGTGTTTTAGCACCTGGTTTTTGTCAATGGTTTTATCATTTCGGTTAAGGAATTAGGCTTGTTTACTAATCCGGGTTATGGATTAGGGGTTTGTATGTCATGGGATCCTCTATCTATATTTAATTGTAAACAATGAAGAATATAATGAATAAAATATTATAGGTGAAGCTCTAAACAGGTTGTTGGTTTTCCCTGTTTGGGTTTCTAGGGTAAAAATATATTTATAATGTGTGTGTGTTCCATTGTATATTTTCTTTTTTTATTAAGAATCTATTTGTAGTAATTAATTGTATAAGGTTAAAATCTACATATGGTATTAGAGTTATTATTGGCTTTAAGGGGATTCCTTTGTGGCTAAGGGTTTGGATCGTGTCTGTGATATGCCTTTTTACAGTGGGAGATATTTGGTGTCAATTCTTTAGGTCAAAAGAAATGATGACTAGTTCAAAAATAGTGATCGAGAAATTTAATGGGAAAATTTTTGAGTTGTGGAAGCTCAAGATGGAAGATATGTTGGTGGATGATGATCAGTGGATCGAGGTGGATATAGGTACTGAACCTATAGGAACATCAACAAAATCATAGAAAATTTTGGATTAGAAGGCGAAGAGAACAATCTAGTTGTGTCTCTCAAATTTAATATTACTCAATGTCTCAGGGGAAGCTACAACCAAGCAATTATGGGATAAGTTAGGGGATTTGTGTTAGTATAATTCATTAGTAAATTTTTTTCCCAATCGAATAAGCTATATAAATTGAGGATCAAATATGGAGACTCAGTGATAGAGTATCTAAATTCCTTCAATACAATGGTAAGTTAGTTATTATATGTTGATATTAAGATTTATGATGAAGATAAGTGTATCATTTTATTGTGATATTTACCAGACTCGTGGGATAGTTTGGTTGTGTCCATAGGTATTAATACAACTACTTTAAGTTTCGATGATGTGGTATCATCCTTGTTGTCGGAGGAGATGAGGCGAAACAACATTGCAGGATAGAGCACAGATGAATTATTTGCAAGAAGATGTTCCCATGAAAGAAATAGATCTAATTCCTCAAGTGGTATATATAAATATAAGGGTAGATCTAAATCTCTTGGAAAGTTTTTAAAGGTATGTTGGAGATGTGAAAAACAAGGGTACTACAAGAAGCAATGTAGATCCAAAAGTGTTGAGAGGGGGAAGGGATTTGAAGATGCTCCTTCTACATAAGAAAAAGTCTCCTCAGAAGAAAAAGGGGATGAGTACTTGTCTTCTTCAAGAACACATTCACATCATGAGGCATGGCTGGTTTACTCAAGTGCATCATTTCATATGACTCCCCACAGGGAGTGGTTTTGCAAATACGAAAGGTATGATGGAGGTGATGTTTTCCTAGGTGATGAATCGATAACAAAAATCACAGGACGAGGAAAATTCAAGTTTAACATTAAGGATGGAAGGATCAAAACACCCCTTGGTGTTCTTCACATCTCAGGATTGGTCATAAATTTAATTTTTGTAAGCAAAATGGACGATACAGGGGTAAAAACAATGTTTGAGAAAGAAACCTACAGGATGGTTTGAGGAGCAATGGTGTTGCTAAAGGGAGTTTGGTTTAGAACTATATATAATATGAAAGGAATAACTATTAGTGATAGTTTTAATAGTTCCATTGCTCCTAAGATTGGAGTTGGAGAACAAAAAAATCCACAATCTCTAGAAAAAAGGCTATTTTGTGGCATCAAATACTAGGGCATATCGAAGAAAAGGGCCTTAAAATACTACATGGTAAAGGTATGGTTGAACGTATGTCTAACTGATCTCTGGATTTTGATTTCTATGAATATTTTGTATATGGGAAGAAGGATTGGGTAAGAATCCCCTCCCGTGCAATGAGGACATTGGGAATTTTACAGTTGGTGCATAATGATGTGTTTGGACCTATGTCAGTTCCATCACTTATAAAATTTGTGTACTATGTCTCATTTATAGATGAATTCTCAATGAACACATGGATATATTTCCTTAAAAATAAATCTAAAGTCTTTGACATATTTAAAGAGTTTAAGGCTCTTGTGAAGAATCAAGCAGAGAAAAGACTTAAGGTGTTGAGGACAAATAATGCTGGAGAGGTCCATAGAACTGAATTCGAAGAATTATGTAAGAATTGCAATATAACAAGGAAGAAGACTACTCCATATACACCTCAACATAATGGATTTGTAGAAACATGATGTTGATGGAAAAAGAAAGGTGCATGCTCAATTTTGTTAGGTTAGGACGAGAATTATGGGCAGAGGTAGTGGGTACATAATGTTACCTAGTCAATCGATCACCCTCATCAACATTGGATGACAAGACTCCACATGAGGTATGGACTGGTAAGAATCCCTATCTCATACATATAAGGGTATTTTGTTGTGATACCTATGTTCATGTTCCAAAGAAAAACATGAGTAATCTAGATAAAAAGGATGAAAAGTTTATCCTTATTAGGTATACAGATGGTCTAAAAGGCTATAATATTTGGAACGTAGAAACTAGGAAGGTTTTGTATATCCAAGATGTGATATTTAGAGAAATCAAATATGTTGTTAAATAGGAATTCCTACCAACGAAGGAAGAACCAAAGAAAATAGAGTTTGAGTTGAAGGATGATGAATCAAACACTATAGAAGAACAATAATCATAAGAAGAAGATTTGCACACTCTAGTATTGAGGAGATCAGTTTAGGAAAGAAGGAAACCAGAAATGTATAATCCACCTAATTTCCATTCAATTTTTTATTTTTATATTACTGATGATGATCCTAGAACTGTTAGGGTGGTGGTGAATTTAGAGGATGGAAAACTATGTAAAAAGGCCATGGTTGAATAAATGGTATCCTTGGACAAGAATGAGACCTAGGATCTAGTAGAGTTTCTTATTGGAAGAAATCCCATTTGCAACAAATGGGTGTTTAATAATAAGTTGAATGCAAAAGGAAAAATGGAGAAATACAAAGCTCGATTAATAGAAAAAGGTTATTCCTAGGTAGAGGGAATTGACTTTGGTGAATTTTTTTCTCCTTTTGCCAAGTTAACTTCTATTAGATTTTTTTTTATTTTTTTATGCATTTTCTTTTGATGTAGAAGAGATGGATGTGAAGAAAAAATTCCTACATGGTGATATGGAAGAATAAATCTACATGAAGCAGTGTTGGCACAAGGGCATACCCATGGTTCAACACTCAAGAGCACAACAAAAAAACCCTAACTATCGGCCCTTTCGGCAACATCTGTGAAGTAGATGCAGTCTCACTCGAGGTAGAGGCAGGGGTGGTTGCAGGACTCTAGTGTCTGCAACCTTAGCTGGGACACAGATCTGTGATTGTAACACCTTAACAAAGCACTTAGTAGTTATAGATCATTAGTATTTAACCAGTATTTACTTTGCAGTTAAAACCCTAATCACAGAGCATCGCAGTATTCACCTAGATCTAATATATTCAAGTACTAAGTACATTCACATAGATTAGGTCTAGCATTCATTCATATTATTAAGCACAAAACATCAACATATCTATCTATCATTTATCTATGCCAAAGCACTAAGCAAGTAAACACATAAACACATCAATACATTGCACAAAGCATAACAACACAAGATATACGTGGTTCACCCCCAGCCTGGGGATATGTCCACCAAATATTCTTCTCTTTTATTATCTTCTGTCAATCTTCTACATGCATAGAGCCAAAAAATCCTACTCCACATAGGACAGGAGATTTGTGTGCACCTCGCCAGATCCTCCTTCCCTGAGCTAGGTTACAGCACAAAGCTTCTACTCAATCTCTTACAGTCACTTGCACTTAGCCTTGCAAGTCACACACAGCATGGACAAATCATATACAACTACCACTTGCACTTAGCACTTGGTATCACACACTTGCGCCCTTTTCACTTAGCATCACATACACCCCTTACTTACATCGCCTAGCTTTCTATTTATACATTACAAAAAGGGCCTAAACATGGGTAATCCCATGGGCCAACATCCCCATACCTATTACATAATCCCAAAACCCAAAAATCCCTAAACAAGGGGCTGAGATCCTACGATCTCTACTTTGACTTGCGCTCCTCCTTTGACAGCCTGTCAAAGTCCCAAAATAGGTCAAACATGACCAAGGATCGTCAAAACTTGGACAAGGGCCAACAGGCCCCCAACACTCACCTGTGACGCATCCCGAGTCACTCTGGTCTGGGTAGCTCTACTTCAAAAGCCTCGAGCTTGGCTTGAGATGCTTCGACCTATTGTTGTGCCAAGGCCTCCTCGTAAAACTCCTGAAGAACTGCCTCGTTCATAGGTCCCTCTAAGCGTTGTTCGGCTAAAGTGACTACTTGTTCCATCTCTGCTCCTCGACCTTCAATATCCTCAAATAGTTGGAAAGCTACATCCTAGACTGGATGGAGCCTCTGAGTCTCTTCCATGACTTTGCTCTGTATGGTATGGACCTGTTGTTGAGTAGTTCACTATTTCTAGGATCACTTCATCCTTTCAACTGCTGACAGGAGCTTCAACTGCACCTATACTGTCACTGCTTGTTTCTTTGGCTCCTGGAGTTGTGACTCCAGTGCCTTTAGTTCAGGGTATTCAGTAAGTTGCTCGTAGGTTTTTGCACTTCTACTGCTAAGTTGTTTACATTCCATAGAAAATGCTCTAATCCTTTCAACTGTGCTCCGAGCAGTGGCTTCTCTTTGATCTCGTACGTCCTGCGGGGTACCTGGCACTGTTCGTAGCTCTAGGTCTGCGATTCTCTATTGAAGTTGTTCGATAGCTTCCGCAAGCTATGCTACTTGCTTCTCCACTAGTTCTTCGGCCTTTTGCTCTAAGCATGTCACAAAGCGAAGTGCTATGCTGACTGCTTCTTTGACTCCAAGTTGTACTGTGAGCAACTGCTCTCTCTCTTGTTTGACCCGTGCTCTCTCCTCTTCGAACTTGGTGTGGAGGTGATCCTTCTCCTGCCTTGTAACTCGACGTTGCTCTACCATTTCTTATTGTGCTTGTTCAGGGCCACTGTGGCCTGTTCTTTCTCTACTTTCACTCGACGAAGGTGAGTTCGGTCGCATCAGCTATTCTACAGAGTTGGGCAAGCTCATCTCCCAACTCTAGTTCTTCTAATGACAGGGGTGTAGTGGATACTGCGCGGATGGATTGAAGGGCCTATTGTACCCCTCTTAGTTTTGTCTCAATCCTATCATACATGGCTTCTTGCTTGTCTTCTGTGTTCTGCATAATATCCTGCGAAGCATCTGATATGACTGCGATGATGAAGTTGAAGTCATCGAGCGTGAGCATGGTCTGCAACTTGGTCTTACTAGCTCTGGATATCTTCCTCGAGGTAGGTTTCATGGGGGAAACCTTTCTTTTATTAGAGGGATCAACCTCATCCATGGGATCCCTAGGCAATGTTACTCCACCTTGCTTCTGCTGCTCATCTTTTCCATTGGTATCTTCTCTATCTACTTCGTCATCACCTCCTCATCCCAGTGATTCTGAAGTTGTTTCTTGTGATGCACTGCTCAGGTTTTGTACCTCTTTGGTATTCTTCCTTTTGTTGGTTCCAGGTATGTCATGTTCTTCATGAGTGGCCTTCGAACTACCAAGTAGTTCGAGATCAGACATTTCTGCAGGGTCAGTAGGGATAAGGAGCTCTGCAGACCAGTCCTTAGTTATCTCCTCAAGGTCCTCCTCTGTGAGCTTGTAGTTTGATTGAAGCTCTTCTTTATGATTGTCTTCATGCACAGTGATATAAATAAAGTGTCGATCCGCATGAAACTTCATGAGGGGTCAGAACCGTGCAGGGTGTTCGGTGTCATGCGAGGGACAACCCCAATATCCCTCTTTAGTTGGAGAGAGTATGTGTTAAATAATGCGTTCGACTACCACTATTTTACCATATCGGTCGAGTACCAGAGCGTGGTGAACTTCATAGTGAGTGGTTCAAACGACTCAATTTCTGGGAAGGTCGCACCTTCTGGCATCTTCCAAGAAGTAAACACTATGAGGATCAACAACCAACTAAAATGGAACTCATAGCCCTGATCCTGAGCTTCGCGACAATCTAATTCTAGCTAGTTGACTAAGTACTTCACCCAGTTCATTTGGAGTCCTTCTAAGCATTTTCTAGTGAGGTCAACAACGAACCCCGTGACCTATGTAGGTCTTTTCTTTCTCACTAGATTTCCTATGATTAGATAGCAGGCTAGGTGCACTGTGTCATTCTAGATGGAAGCTACCTTGTAGCCTTGTGTCCCTTTTTATACATCACCATATGTTTCTTTAATCCTCTGTGCCAGTGCACGGTCTGCAGCCTTCCCTAGGTAGAATTCCTATGGGTTGGGTCCCTGAATGCTTAATCTGGTGATCCTATGGATCAACCTTGAATCGATTGTGATGTGTCTGTCTAGCCATAGATAACTATCATAGTAGCATGATAATAGGAGCTTCACACACTCATTAACCTCCCGGTGCCTTACGAAATGTGGAATCTTCATCACATTCAAGATGGTGTACGTGCGAGGTTCATAGTCCATGGATGGGGGATTATCCTCGATTTATTCCCCTTCGTCCTAGTCAAGTACCTCTGAGGGGTGAGCATACTGTGGTTCTTGTGGTCCCCTAGGTTGAAGTCGCTGAATTTTAATGTCGCGATCTTATCCTGCTGCATTCTAATTGCACGTATCCCCTTCGAGAGGTACGCAATAACCTAGGTATAATCAAAATCTCTAGGAACATTGTCACGAATCATTGCACCATCCAAAGGTGGGATGTAGTAGGGAAGGATAGTCAGGATTAACTTTGCAATCTCCAAGTCATCTCGATTCTTGGTTCTATTTTCATCTGCAACTTGGGATGGTTTGGATCCTTGAGTAGTCAATGGGGAGGCTTGCACTCCTCTTGTGGACGAGGCTTGAATACCAATAGAGATTACTTTTTCAGCCATTAGATCGATTAGAAATTATTCTACACACTTTTCAAATGCATTGAGTTCATCCAACATACACGCTCAATATAGGATAACTCAAATCGATGAGTGAGTGCTCAATGCAATAGAACAGGTGGTGAAATCTTAGTAAACACAACGCGATAGCAATGAGTTGGCTTGGATACAATTTGCAAAAAGTGTACTCGGTGCAACAGTCAACAAAATAAGTAGATAGTGATGTAACGAGTCTTCTCCAATGAACAAGAGGCCTTCATCAATGCGGTTCTTTTTGTTGCAGTGGGGTCCCAATGGTCTGAAGATGATATTTCCAGTCGTAATTGTTGGTCTAACTATTTGGGGTGTCGGTGGAACAGTCATAATGCCTCCAACGGTTATATTTCTTCGCCATGGAGAAGTTCCATGTTGCGTTGTTCTGATATCCCGGTGAAGTTCCAGTTTTGCAAGCCTTCCTTCTGCGAAGTCCCCTTTGGAACATTCTGCAACTTTTCTCTCTTCTTATTGAGCTTTCTATCCTTCTTGTCTGTGATCTTCGTCTCAGTATTCCTCTTTCCATTCATATTCTTATCTTCTTTTGGCATAGTAACTTTGTGCTATTAAGATTCTTTCATAGGGTTCAAGGGAAATACTTCCTCTTTGTTTGGGGTAAGTGCTCCACTCTTCTGTGAGTCTTGTTGTGGTCTTTCAACTTCGACATCCAAGTTTTTGGTTCTAAATAGCTTCGATCTGTTCTCTTGTTCTTCAATCAAGTGCGCTATCCTCCTAGTCATGAAATTTTTTAGTTCTTGTTTCTTATGTTCTATGGCTTCCTCTTCTTTTCTTCTCTCCTGATCCTTCTCAATCCAGGTTTTTCTTAATAACATAGCAAATGGGGTGACACTCTCAATAAATTTAACAACCTCAAAATATTCCTCTGTCGAAGTTTCATGAGCACTCATATATATCCGGGTGAGTCTTCCACATAAAGTTATCGACTTCCCTCTGAATACTCCTATTCCTCCCAATGAAGGAATCATAGCAGGCTTTCCTAAAATTTCCCAAGCTCTTTCTGTCGTGATATTCACCTATGTTTCCTCATCCAAAACACAGTCAATGTCGAAGTCTCGTTTTCTTGTTTCTATTCACTCTTTTTCTTGGAAGATCTTTGATAAGTTGATATTTCTGTGACCATTCAGGGTTTCTTTCATTTGTGGCAATACATTCTCTAATTCTTTATGGGGTTCTGCCATGGTCTTAGTTGCTTGATCTTTCTCAGAGTTTTCTTGTCTCATATTCATTCTGTCAACCTTAGCAATCATTCTAGGGAAATCCAAAACTTCATGATCTATAGCTTTACAATAAAGGAAAATAGGACCTCTACCAGGGAATTCCTTAGCAAGATGTCCTAGTCATCTGCAACTATAGAAAAGAGTTAATCCTCTCTTTCTTTTGAATGATCCCCAACCTTTCCTGTACCGCGCACCAGGATCATAGTAACTAACCTGTAAGAAATTCTTTCCAGGATCTTGCATCCATTTATTAGTCGAAACATTCTTTCTATGCATAGGAATAACATATCTTTCATAATTTCTATCATATCTACTCTTATATATTTTCTTTCTTCTATTTATGCCCTAGTTTTCAAGCTAGGACAAAATTTATCAAACATACCTAGATTCATACTTTCAAAATAAAAATTTCCACTTATCTTACCTTTTCAATCAAAAATTTTCATTGTTCTTACCTTTATCAGAGAACAAAGCTTCAAGGTCTTACCTCTTTTCTTTAGATCTGGCTTCTCTTAGCACAGAGATTCATAAGTCAAGTAGAATACCATGCACTAACGAAACATATATACACACAGAGCTTTCTCTTTTTCTTTACTTTAGTTCCCAGCAATCACATTTTCAGTCCTGGCAACAGAACCATTTGTTGGCATAGGGGTAGATCCAAGGTTCAATGCTCAAGAGAGCACCAACAAAAACCTAACTATTGGCCCTTTTCGACAACACCTGTGAAGCATATGCAGTCTCACCTGAGGTAGAGGCAGGGATGGTTGCAGGAATCTAGTGTTTGCAACCTTAGCTGGGACACAGATATGTGATTGTAACACCTTAACAGAGAACTTAGCAATTACAGATCATTAATATTTAACCAGTATTTACTTCACAGTTAAAACCCTATTCACCTGGCATAACAGTATTCACCTAGATCTAGTATATTCAAGTACTAAGAACATTCACATAGATTAGGTCTAGCATTCATTCATATTATTAAGCAAAAAACATCAACAAATATATCTATCATTTATCTATGCCAAAGCACTAAGCAAGTAAACACATAAACACATCAATACATCACACAAAGCATAACAACACAGGATATGCATGGTTCACCCCCAGCCTGGGGTTACGTCTACCAACTCTTCTTCTCTTTTATTATCTTCTGTCAATCTTCTACATGCACAGATCCACAAAATCCTACTCTGCATAGGACAGGAGATCTGCGCGCACCTCGCCAGATCCTCCTTTCCCAAGCTAGGTTACAGCACAAAGCTTCGACTCAATCTCTTACATTCACTTGCACTTAGCCTTGCAAGTCTCACACATCATGAACAAATCATATACAACTACCACTTGCACTTATCACTTGGTGTCACACACTTTCACCCTTTGCACTTAGTATCAGATACACCCCTTACTTACATCGGCTAGCTTTCTATTTATACATTACAAAAAGGGCCTAAACATGGGTAAACCCATGGGCCAACATCCCCATACCTGTTACATAATACCAAAACCCAAAAATCCCTAAATAAGGGGCTGAGATCCCGTGATCTCTACTTCGACTTGCGCGCCTCCTTCGACAGCCTGTCGAAGTCCCAAAATAGGTCAAATAGGACCAAGGATCCTCAAAACTTGGTCAAGGGCCAAAAAGAAACCATAATAATTTGTTGTGAAGGGAAAGAAAGAGTTGGTATGCAGGTTGAAAAAGTCCCTATATGGGTTAAAGCAATCACCAATGATGTGGTATAAAAAATTTGATACTTATATGTTGGGAATTGGCTTCACAAGGATCAAAGAAAATTAATATGCGCATTTCAAATTAATTGGTGATCATATTATTTATTTGTTATTGTATGTGGATGATATGTTTCTTATAGGAAACAATGTTGGCACCCAAAGTTTTGGGTTTAGTTTTGCGCTTGCGCACAAACAAAGTTGTGTGTTTTCATTCCACAGTTTTGTGTGTGCATAAGGAAATGATCGAGGAATGAAATAATGGTGCATTGGATCATGTTTTGTCGGTTGTGCACCAAGATTAAAGGCTACCAAGTGTGCATCAGTTATAGTTTTGTTAGGTGCACCACAAAACAAGAAGATGTTTTTCGAAGTCAAGAAAGGAATAGTCAAGAAATCTCCTCAAATGATTACAGCCAACGATATACAAAGACGTGAGACAACCAAAGAATGATATGGATAGGCAATTAATATTTCCCTTAATGCAGGAAGTCTATGTGGAGCACTAGCATACACCCGAAGCATGCAATAAAGTTTATCAGACAAACGAGTGGAGTAGAGAATAAATATACAACGCTCCCCAACAGAGAAATATATAAAGGGAATATCTAACATTAGAAATAGAGCTAGCTAGTTAGAGAGTTTCTGATTTGGCTTAGCTATCAATATGGAGATCACTCTGAGCCTATTTTATTGTTGTAATTCTTTGAATATAGTTTGTTGTAATGCTTTGAATATAGTTCTGATTTTATCCTATTTCTTAGTTTTGAGAAAAGGTGCATTGTGCAACATGTCGTTATTATGAGGTTTTATATATCAAACATATGAAGTTCTATGGTTGTCATATGTGTTTGTCCTACACAATGTATATCTATGATATGATGGAATGCTTCCAATAATAAATATATGATAGTTCTGATCCATTCTGTGTCTATGAGGTATGAGCTAAATATGTGTGTGTATTATTTTACGTCTTAGTCCTAAAAATTTATCAAACATGAGTTACATGGATGCCAATTGCAGTGAATTTCTATGTGTTTGATCCTTCATCCCTATCACAAGACCCTATGGTCTTTGTGATCCCCTCTACATCTCGGGTGAGACCTTCCTTGGACTTGGTCAAGGATTGATATGTTGGTGCTTTGTGGTTTTTATTGGACAACTTTGGATGAACCCTCGGTCTAAAAATCCTCATTGTTAAGAAGGACAGAATGCGCACAAGCATGGACTGAAAGTGCCCAACAAACAACAAGGAGATTATGTAGGATATGGAAACCCATATGTCCTCTAAATTTGATATGAAGGATCTTGGTGCTGCAAATTTCATTTTGGGCATGGAAATTAAAAGAGATCGGCAAAACAAGAAACTCTAGTTAAATAAGAGGATATATGTCGAGACAATGTTGCATAGGTTTAATATGTAGGAATGTAAGCTGATAAAGGTCCTATTCTAGTCAGTGCAAATTTATCTGTGGATCAGTGTCTTAAGACATAGGAAGATGAAGATGACATCTCACGTGTTTTGTATGCGAATGCAATTGGTGGTTTGATGTATGCAATGGTCTGTACTAGATTGTACATTGCACATGGATTGGAAGTTTTGAGAAGGTATATCTCAAAACCAAGGAAGGAGCATTGGATAGCAGTAAAGAGGGTTTTCAGGTATTTGTGTGGCACTACGAGTTATGTATTGTACTATCAAGGAAGAACATGATTGGATAGAGTCATGGACATACATGCGTTTGTTGATGTAGACTTGGATAAATATCCGGATCATAGAAGATCTACAAGTGGGTATGTGTTTAGCCTATTTGGAGGAGAAATCAGTTGGATGGGCAAAATACAGTCTGTAGTGGTACTCTCAACTACAGAAGTTGAATACATGGCATCCACTCAAGCAAGAAAGGAAGAAGAATGGTTACAGATATTTTGTGTAGTTATTGGGTTGGTACAACAAGATATAAGGATAGATTGTGACAATCTAAATGAAATCTTACTGGTGAAGAACCTGGATTATAATTTAAAGAAAAAGCATATTGATTTTCAATATCAATTTGTGAGAGACATGGTTAAAGTGAAAAAGGTGTTGTTGATGAAGGTTGAAACTTTGGATAATGTTTCATATTCATTAACAAAATCTATGAGCACTAAGAAGTTCTCTTAGTGTAGAGGATATATGGGAATTTCTCCCCTAGATTATTTACTATGTAATCCTTCAACCCCTTGTATACAAACAAAACAACAAGTGAGAGAATGTTGGGTATGTGTTATAATATTTTCAATATTGGTCCCATGTGCTATACACTAATATGGGATCATCGTGGGGGTGGGGGGGAGCCTGTGGGATGCCCCCTTGTAAGGGGGTTCAAGGACTGCCCCCAAATTTGTTTTGGTGCTTTTTTGCATCTGTTTTTTAAAGTGTTTTGGCATGTTAGCACATATATTTTTAAAAGGGTGTTTTCCCTTAGGAATTGACCCCTGGGTGAAAATGCAAGAAAAGGGGGATTTAAAAACCCACAAAATACATTTTATCCTAAGTCTGTTGGTGGCCCGATGGATTGGAACATCATGCTAAAGAGCGCGTAGATATGAGTGGTCAATCTTGGGATGCTCAGATCTATGGTATGTGTTCCATATCGGACCCCCTCGATCTTATTTCGTTAATGGGGGGGGTCCGAGAAGATGGTTTTATGGCATG
>ML783411.1:84941-109575 GCA_009831015.1 Picea engelmannii | reverse complement strand
AGTCTTTCACTCTGTATTTTTATAGTCTCTGTACATTTCTTTGATTAATAGAAATCGTGTATTATTGTATATCTGTGTTTATGGTTGCATCTCTGATACATTTCTGTTATATTATTGAATATCTGCAATATCTCTGTGCATTTATTTATTATATCTCCGCTCTCATTTCGTGCCGAAAATAATCCGGATCAACCAGTGGTTGTGTCAATGAAATATTCGACCAACATCACTCCTATTTTTGGGGGTGATGCATCTCTTGACCTTGTTTTCTCGCATCCTATTCAACCAATGGTTGAAGAAGTGGTTGTGTCGATGCAATATTCGGTCGACCCCACTCTTCTCTTAGAGAGTGACAATTCTAAGGGAGTGGTCGTGCCGATGCAATTTTCGGTCGATCCCGCTCTTCTTGTTCTAGTTCAATACCTTCTATGTCACATCCTTAGGATTTCTAGTGCTATACCTTCTGCACAAGGGAGCATTCCACTCTCTTCGAGTATGCTCCCCCCAAGTCCTAGGGTGGTTTCCTTTGATTGGAGTGATCTTGTAGAGCCCCAAATTCCTTCTTCTACACCCTTCCATATAAGGGGAATTCTTCGATATATTGTGGATAAGGTAACCTCTACAAGTATTTTACACTCCTTGACTTGGAAAGCTTTAGATTTTCCCAAGATTGTGTCAGCTCTTCGTAAATTGTTGACCTTTTACAGAAGTCCTGCATGGGAGCCCTGGCCTCCCCCATGACTTTCCGCCTAGACTCTCCAAAACAAGTTTAATTTAAGCTCTTGTCCGACTCGTCTAATAAGAGAAATGATTGTCGAGTGATTTGTCCCTTTCCCGCTCATTAAATTGGATTTGAAAGGTCATGAGTCTTATTTAAGATCTTTTCCGACTCGTTATCAAAAAGTGAAAAGATCACCGAGTGAACTTGTCTTTTTCACTCTCGTAAATTAGTTTTGAAAAGACGTCTATTTGGCACAAGTTTATCCCTTTTTCACACCAAGTAGACTAAAAGATATAAAAAAGGACATTTTTTGGCATCAAGTTGTGATTGCATCTCATGCCCTTGCTTGCAATATTGAGCCTATAGCCAGTTCTCTCTTTGCATTATAAATCGTTTACCTCAGCATTTTTGCATCCTCAACCAAGAAGAGCCTTGTTTATATCCTTCACAATTTAACACCCTATACCTAGGAGGGAACATTCCCTCGAGTGTCCATCTCTCAGATGCACTTCCCTGCATTAAGCATAGGTACGTTCCACTGTTGGAACTATTTTTTCTTACTTGTGACACTTGTTTCCTCCTCTGTATCATAGCATTTGTTTGTTATGAAAAAAAAAAAGACGGTCGGGAAGGGAGTATTATCTTATATCGATAGCAGTCGTGTCACCTTTGAGCAGAGCACAAAATTATTTGAGTCCATTCATCATCATAATTTTGGGATTAGCATGGCCTTAGGAAGTTGAGCTCGTTACAGAGTCTTCTCTACCGACTGGTTACTCTTCCACTCCCTATAGAGAATTTCATCAATGCCTCCCGCATCTTATGGTTTCATCATCAGGTCTATGCTATCAGAGTCCTCCATATGTCTCGTGCTCTTGTTCAAAGGAATTCTATCAACCTGTGTCGGCTACTCCTCATAAGTCTTGACTTTGCATGTCGGCCATACCCTTAGTTTGTCTCAGAATCACATGATACTATAGTCCTATCATGCACCCTAGCCCTACTTTCATCATTGGTAGGAAACCTTGAACCCAACAATCGACATTTCATCATTGGTCGTTGCCTGGGTGTTTTCCCTTGTGTTCAATGGCGAGACATCTATTTACACATTGGGATTCGTGCAGTGTCTTATATGCCATTAGCCTTATTGGTGTTTTCCTCGCCTTTGTCAACAATTTTCATCATTGGCTTCTATTCAAGGTTTTTTCTCATGTACCGCTTGCACTTGGCCCTCGCGAAATATGCATAGGATCTTTGGTCCATGAACTTGTTCTTTGTCTGATTTCCACCAAATCATGAAGCTCTTGCTTTACACCTCGTGCTGACAGATGAGAGATTCCTTAATGCTCTCCTTTCAGCGGGTCTCTTTCCATCGACATCGGCCCATTTATTCTGCAAATAGGGCCTAGAGTCTTATGAGTACCTTGAGGCTTTCAGTCATTAGTTGCAGTCTCTCTCTCCATCAACAGTTGGGAATACACCAATGTCTCCTAATCGATGGATTCTTCAGCTGTTCAACACCGACTCCTCTATTCATACTTGTAAGAATGTACTCGATGCCTTGATACCTACTTTCATTATCGATAGGTTGTCTCACATTTGTTAATGGTATACATCAAGGATCGGTAATCAAACGATGTCTTATTGTGTTCGACCTCAACTCCTTTATTCACATGATGTAGACTTGCACCTTTGGCGGATTGTGTAGAGCACTTGAAGACATCACTATGTGGCTGCAACTTTCCTGAGTTGTTGCCTCCTTTTTCATTGGACCAGTACCTATATGACTTCAGTGATCATGGGAGATCATATTGTACTCCATGGTATACAGATATCCTTAGCTTCATTTTTTGAGACCGGTTCTATTGGGCCTTGTTCGTGACTATGACAACTATTGGCATGCAACTGCATTTGTATTTTCATGTTCATGGCCACATACACTTATTTGGTATATTTCCACATGGATCTATAGTGTATTTTGGCAGGATGTATGTAAAGTCAGTACAGAATGTAATGAGAAATCCAGTTCATCCAACTGGTTCTCTACCACTCCACTTCTAGGATGTTTATAATGTATTTCGGCCATCACAGATTCTCCTCTGGCCTCACACATTAGGGGGCATCTGTTAGAGAAAGATTTTCCTCACCCTATGCAATCTTGCATAGAGGGCCTTATTCCATTTCCCTATGCGGACTCACTTTCCCTCATTGATAAATCCAGAGACAAAAATATACATTTTTTCCACTTATATGCATCTTGCACCCTATACAACAAGCGTATACGTAGGATGCTCCACTATAGCCCACGTACATTAGTATTTGTGCCAAAAAATCAAAATTAAATGTCGGGTTTCCATGTCACGACAAGAGATCTCTGATCCTTGGCCTTCCATATACTGGAAACGTTATGAATTGGCCCTTTAGTTACATTTTGAAGGCTATAAAGAATCCAATTCTGAGCTACGGAAAAGAAGAGAGAATTCAACTTTGAGAGAAAAGTTACTCTGGATAAATTATTGCTTCATATTGAGTTTGCATCCCTTTGTCCTTTACGTCTAAACACAATTTTTAGCCCCGAAGCTCTTTCCTTATTGATGGAGAACCTCTTTGTCTCCCTTATATGATCTTGCCTTTGGTGGAGGATTGTAGTGGTGGAGGCCCAGTTGGAAGGAACTCAGTTTCTTGGTTCCGAACCGTGCTGACATGGAAGTCTGTAATATTTTCACTTCTGCTGATAATTTATTAATAGAAATACTCTCTTCTCGTCCAATTGATATCTTGCAAATATATGAGTTATTATCCATGGGCATGTTTGTTTGTATATTAATGGATTATGCTATCTAATGTGCTAACCTTTTATATTATCAATATATGATTGTTTTGCTTGTTTGTTGAGAACTTGATGCAGGTATAAAGCTTTGGGTCAAAGTGCTCAATGGTGGACATCACCAAACATATGGACAAGGTAGGTCCCTTTCTTATCTCTCCTGCACATTGGTTTATATAGCATGTTTATGGGAAAGAGTTGATTTATGTAGTCATACTTGTCTATTGTGGTTCATCCTAGCCATAGAGAGATTTTCCTTATAACACCATGGACAATCCAATGGAATAATTTGTCACAACAAATCTTGTAATGTTCTAAAATATTTTATTATTCAATTGATTTCCTTAGATCTTAGATTTATTATCACTAGTGTCGTTCTTAGATTTATGGAAATAATTGAAATCCAAAAATGAAAGAACAAGAAAATGAACTCAACATCCACACACGTGAACATAAGATGTGACTTGGGAAATAAGATATGAGAGAAAACCTAGCTAGAAGGTGAGACATATGCTCTCTATATTTTATTTAGATATGAAATGAAAGTACAGATAAAGAAACACTCTCAACGGAGTTTACTTTGACACCATGGCCTAAATGGCTGCTACAAAATCACCTACCTTCTCCATTATGCTCTCCAATCCCACTCCTACATGCTCTTCTCAACTATGGAACAAGTATAATGCTAAAATGATGGAACCCCTTGTCTTCGTAGTGGCTGAATATTTAACATATCTCATGTATAGTGTGTGCATGGTCAATCAGGGTTATATGATATGGGGATGTCCGAACAATCAAATTCATTATGCATTTATAAAATTGGAAATAGGGGTATGTTACATACCTAATACATGGATAGGATAAAACTAATGCTATTGATATTGTTGGGATTTTCTCAGGTAGTATCCTAAGAATGCTAGAGGTTATGAGGATGTATATATTAGTGTTTCTAGTGTGCAATGGTATCCCAATCACTTGGAAATCATGGGAAAATGGAGTTCTATCAATTCATCTATGTTCACAAGTTGACTATATCAAATACGAAAGATGAAGGATGTCATGTTATTCTATGTAGAGAGATACAAAAAGCGTAGGTGTGCATTCTTTATAACAATAGTACATGTCCATTCTTATAATTCAAAAAATCTTAGTGATATTGAAAATTATCACTTATGTGTTTGATAACTTGACATATTTTTATTTAGCTTCAGCATGAGGTGAGGAAAGGTTTCCTCTACCTTCTCCCTAGAGTATGATTTTTCCTTTCCTAGAAGTTTCCCTTTCAACCCTATCTATCAGAGATCATGCTACCCCTATCTGGTAATTCTAAATTTCTTCTATAAAATCGTGTCTTCTATCGATTGTGCCTAAGATTATAGTGCTAATACCTCTATGGTAGGTAGGACTCACTCTTGATTTTCCTAATCTAACATGGATGACTCATAGAGTTTCAAATTTTCCACATTCACTATTGAGTAAACACACATATATGGGCGTAGATTGAGTCTATAGGAATTATCACCTACCTTCTTCAATACTTAAAAAGGACCATACCACATATCCTTGATCTTCTTACTAGGGCATTTAGCATGTATTTGTTTAGATGCAACCAAACTCTGTCTCCTACCTTGGATGTTTTCTTAATTATGTGTTGATTATGTTAGGCCTTGTACTTTTCTTATGACTTATTTAATGTCACATGTAATTTCAAATGGATCTACCTATATTTTTCAACATTTTTTTCTCCTTTGAATGCTTCTTGTGTGATGTCTTCCCTCACCCCCCCTTACTGTTCAAATGCAACATCCAATGGAGAAGGCCCCAAAGTAGGTTTTAAAAGGGGACTTACCAATAGAAGTATGAACCACTCTGTTATAAGACTGTTGAATATAGATCAAATTTTCATCTAAGTTTTTTAGATGCTTTTGATTGTAACCCCTTAAAAAATGAACTGATGTCATGTTGACTACATCTATTTTCTAATATGTATGTGAATGGAAAGTTGTATTTCTATTCAACTTAGTGGTCGTCTTTTCTGAAAGTGTAGTCCAAAAGGAACTGAGAAATATAGTATCCTTATCTGGGACGTTTCTCCTTGGTGTCCCCAAGTGCACAAAGATATTTTAAAAGAACATGCTTGCTAATTCTTATCTTTTGATGGTATTTTTACAAGGCATATGAATGCACATCTTAGTGAACTTGTCAACTACCAAAAACAAATAGTCATGACCTTTCCCATTTGGTAGTCAACCACTCTCAAATCCATGGAAATTCTATCCCAAGGTCAAGTGGGAACTGGTAAGGGATGGTATAAACCTTTGTTTTTATTACAAGGCTTGTTGGTACAATAAACTATGCATCTTATAATATACATAGCTACATATTCTTGCATTTTGGGACAATACACATGCCTTTGTAAGTTGGAAATTGGATTTCCAACACCAAAATGTCTTGCAACCTTGGAGGTTTGAGCATCTTTGATAAACTATAATATTTGACCTTTAGGAACATAGAGCTTATCTAGCTTATATAGAAACCCATTCTGGAGATGATAGTCATCCTTACCATCATCTTATTCTACATAAATTTGGTCATATCACTGTTGAAACACCTCTTTAAAGTCCTCATCTTCAGTGTATGCCTCTTTGTATGCATCATACTATAATATTTCTTGCCTATGTTATACAATTTTTCCTCTAAATTGGTTTGGCATATTTTTTCAAATAGTTCAGTGACAATTTATAACTGCAATCAATTTGAGAATAGTAATATCATATACTTATGGAAAGGCACTAATCCAACAATATTCTTTAATTATTCTTGGCAATAAGGGAAAATATGCATAATGGAACATAACCCAACAATCTGTCTTATGAGTGGGAACACATATCAACACTTAACATTAAATAAATACCACAATTAGAAGCTACAAAAATGCAATAAGGAACTTGATTATATGTGATCAAATTCACCCATCTCCTTAAGCCTGTCTGTTTCTCAACATACAATCTACAATAAAAGAGCCAAACAAATGGAATATGTGCCCAACAATGAGTACTCTAATATAATAGATGCATGAAATAGGTTGTATAAGGAGAATAAATCAACAGTAGAATAAAAGTCCTCTTCTTTATCTTTGTTCACTCCTAAAACTGATAAGAGATAACTATTACAACCCTGAGATAGTACTATAGAACAATCCTGGTGCTTGATAGAAATCCCCATGACCTTCATTGACAATAATATGTAGCCCAACATTCAATAAAACTCCATTCAACAATAAAATTTTGCCCAGTAGTCCAGAACCAACACAATAATAGATATCAAGCACCCAATGTGCCCAGTAAGAAGGTGACACAACCAACAATCAGTTTTTTCCTCTCTTCCACTCATGTCAATTTGAAGATTTGACCCCCACCCTTGTATTTTCACCTTCTGCAAGGAGATATGCGCCCATCCTATATAGATGACACCTAATACAAGGGATACGCCCAAAACATTAGTATTTCAGATCTTTGCGATGGGATATGTGCCCCTGCGGTGATGGGTACGCCCACACAAGTAGTAAATCGCCCAACAATATGAGTAATTGCTCAAGATGTCTTCAACTCAGCAAAACGAAGGAGGAAGTTGCCCAAGTAAATAAAAAGAGCCCAGCAGTGAAGTAAACTCTTCCTCCTTGATTAAATTGATCCCCACACATCCAGATTAACTATCGAATGAAGGAACTCAATCTAGTGAAGTGCAATGAAGAAATCTTAAGAGAATTATTCCTAAGATCTGACTAGGGTGTATAGTTTCAACACTGAAACCAGATATAGATGAAGGGTTTCCAAAAACCCTAGAGTCTCTCCGTAAGAGCTTTTAAAAATCTATTTTCCAAAATGAATGAATGCAAGAATGAGGGGCGCTTCCTCTTTTCCCCTCTTTTATTTCTCATTGAATTAATTCCCGCTGACTTTACTTTTAATTTTCTTTTAAAGTCACTTTATGCTTGCACACTTTATAATTTTGAAGTGACTTTGTTTTTCCCAAGACCCTTGTCTCCCTTTTTCCCCTTTTTCACTTTATAAAGTCATTTCCTAGGAAAAAGTTGAGTTCCCTAGGTAAATTTTCCGACTTAGCCTACGAAAACCAATTTAGGCTAGCGGAACCATTCCTTATGCTTCCTAGGCCAACGAGGACATTATAGTCATCCCCGCCTAAGATTGCTTGTCCTCAAGCAACTGTAATCTAGGATGTTGCAATATCTTCTCTCCTTCTAAAGGAGTGTCTTCGATAGGTAGATTTTTCCATTTTATCAGGTACTCTTTGATGCTCCTATTCCTTAATTTCTTCTCTCTCGTCTCCAGCACCTCCTCCGGAATTAGGATCAACTACCCCTCCTCATCCAATGGAAGAAAATCTGTATAAATTATAACATGTTGTCCCACTGCCTTCTTGAGGCATGAAACATGAAAGACATTGTGTATCTTACACCCCTTTGGAATCTCTAGATCATACTCTAGTTCCCCAACTTGCCTCGAAATCCTGTAGGGACCATAGAATTGCGGCTTCAATTTATCTGCCCCTTTCATTTTCAAGGATCATTATCTGTATGGCTGCAAGTGGAGATATACCAAGTCTCCCACCTTGAAACTGTGCTCCACTCTATGCTTGTCAACGTACATCTTCTGTTGATTCTATGTCATTTGCAGGTTATCTTTGAGAGTTCACAAGATGTCCTAAATCTCTTGAATCCAATCTTTGGATTTGGGTACCCAACTGTCCCCAGATGCTCGATCCACAAAGATGGTAGCATCATAACCATACAAATATTTGAAATGTGTCATCCTGATCGACATGTGATAAGTGGTGTTATAGCAATGTTCACCCAAGTGCATCCATTTGATCCACGCCTTCTGTTACCCCGATACATAATTTTTCCAATACCCCTTGAGCCATTTGTTCACAATTTTTGTTTTCCCATCAGTCTGAGGGTGATAACTGGTACTAGGCATTAATTTTGTTCCTACGATTTTGAACAACTCCTTCTAGAAACCCCCCATGAATCTGTTTTCTCGATCATTGACAATTGTCTTGGGAAGTCCATGCAGCCAAAATACCTCTCTAAAGAAAAGTTCCTCTACTTGCGCTGTAGCGTATTTGGTCGATATGGCGAAGAAATGGGTGAATTTAGTAAGCCTATCAACCACTACATAGATACAATCTTTCCCCTGAACAAGAGGCAACCCTGTGATAAAATCCATTGAAATGATTTCCCATTTTTGTTCAGGAATGGGAAGCGATTGGAGCAATCCTGGTAGGTGGGTATATTCCACCTTGTTTTCTTGACAGATGTGGCACTCCCGTACGAACTTCAATAAATCATCCTTGAGACCCTTCCAAGCGAACCTCTCTAGAATTTGTCTGTAAGTCTTCAGGTATCCTAGATGACCTGCCAAAGGAGAAGTATGTGTTGCATGCAAAATTTTGTATTTCAACTGGGATTCTGGTACTAAATAGATCTGGTCCTTATAATATATGATGTCATCAATAACCATGTACCTGTCATCGGAGACCCGACCATCAAGTATCTCACAAGAAAACCTATTTTTGGATTATTCTAGCAATAGAAGTGCCTTTCATTCCACTGAAATATTTATGAGAGAGAGAGAGTGGGTATCCTCGATAAGGTGTAAAAAACCACATTATTTTTTCCTTTCACATACTCAATTTCAAAATCCATCCATTGTTTTTGCCATTCACTCAGCTCCTTTTGATCCATGAGGAACTTGAAGCTATTAGGATCGGTATTTACCTTGAACCTGTTCCCCACCAGGTACTGTCGAAATTTACTCAAAGCATGCATTATGACCAACATCTCTTTGTAATATATGGAGTAATTTCTCTCATACTCTCAGAGTTTGCAACTCTCAAACACTATGGGGTGACTGTTTTTCATCAATACAGATCCTATACCAATTCCTGAAGCATCACACTCCAAGACAAAGGGCTGAGTGAAATCAGGGAGTGCTAAAACAGGGCATGAGCTCATCACCTACTTCATTTTCTCGAATGTCTCCTGGGCCTTCTCTATCCAAATGAAAGCCTTCTTTTTGTTGAGATCAGTCAGTGGCGCTGTCAACTGTGAGAATCCCTTAACAAATTTTCTGCAGTAAGTGCAAAGACTTAGAAATCTCTTCAGTTCAATCACATTCCTGGGAGTTGGCCACTCAATAATCTCCATGATCTTTTCTTGGTGCACCTATACCCCATTCATACCAATCATGTGCCCCAAGCAGAGCATCTATGTCATACCAAATTCTCACTTGGATTCCTTCGCATAAAACTGTTGACTCTCTATAATACCAAGTACTTCATTCAGATGTCGTAGATGGTCCTCCCATGTTTTGTTGTATATGAGGATGTCATCAAAGAAGACCAATAAGAAATTTTTGAGATGCTTATTGAACACATGATTCATGAACAAATGTAAAGTGGTAGGGGCATTAGTTAGCCCGAATGGCATGACCAAAAAATCATAATTCCCATAGTGCCATCTAAAAGTTTTCTTAGGTACGTCCTGCTCTCATACCTTGATCTGGTGATAGCATGATTGAAGATGAATCTTCAAGAAGAATTTGGCTCCCCTGAGCTCATCCATTAATTCATCGATCATGGGTATGGGGTATCGATTCTTGATTGTCTTCATTTCTAGGGCCCTTTAGTCAATAGACATCTGTAGAGTACCATCCTTCTTCTTGACTAAGACAACGAAAGAGGCAAATGGGCTGGAACTAGGGCGGATGCGGCCCATTTTCAACAATTCTTTAATGGTTTTTTCAATCTCGTCCTTGTAAAATTTAGGGTGTTGATAGGGTTTTGTGATAACTTCTTGGACCCCCTCCTCTAGCTCTATGATATGCTCAAAACCTCTATTAGGTGGAATTCCAGGAGGAATGCCACTAAATACTTTATGATGTTTTCAGAATAATACCTATAAGTCCTCTGGAAGCTACTGCAGATGGTCAGGTGGCTCTCTGTTAGAAATATAACACTCTACATCCCACTCTGTATCACCATGCCTCATATATGCCTCCATATTGTGCGATGAAATAATCTTCGGTGGGTACTAGTGCATGGCTCATAGGACCACTTTCTTCCCATCTGACCCTGTGAACCCCATCTCCATGGTCCTCTAATCAGTAGTGTATTTCCCAATAGAGTAAATCCATTGAACGCCCAACACTAAATTTGTGTCTGGTATGTCCACCACAAAGAAATCATCCGTCATTAAGTAGTTTCCCATGGTTATTGTGAGCTTGGTAATCCACTTGGTGCAACTCATTTGCTGGCCTCCTCGTATGACTACTGTGAATCCATCGAATTCCTCTATCTAAATCCCTCTCCTCTCGACCATAGTACCATCAATGAAGTTATGAGATCCTCCTCCATCGATCAATATTGTCACCTTGTTCCCTTGTAGGACACCTCTGACCCTGAAGGTATGATATCTTGGAAATCCTGACATCGAGGCCATGACTGGGTCCTTAGCCCCAGCCTGTGAAGATTCCTCTCCTGATGTTGGATGTCCCTGATCCTGTGCCTGCTCCACCTCCCCATCCTCATCACTGTCACTATTAGAGTATACCTCAATGTAATGGGCCTTGCCCATTCTGTCCTTCACAGCACATCTGATCCCTGGTGCCCATGGCTCCTAATAGCTAAAACACAACATATTTTTCCTTAATTCTCTCTCGGTCTCTTCATCCATTTTGGGATTTCCGACCCAATCTCTCTTAGGTGGTCTGATGTCCTTAGTCCTCGGGGTAAAAGTGGGTTTGGGTAGAAACCAACTTTTAGGTACTGCATCCTGTATATCCCGAGCTCTGCTGACTGCATCCTGTAAAGAGGTAGTCTTGTAGGCCTTGAACCATCCTCGTAGAGGCTCCATTAGCCCCTCAATAAACAATATCACCAGACAACCCTCTAAAATGTCTGACACGATCACTGCGACCCTATGAAACTCATATATATAGGTCTCTAGGCTACCTGTCTATTTGAGTTGAGCCAACTCTATGAAGTGAAGCTCAAGGTCCTTCCTATCAAATCTCTCAATGAGTCTCTATGTGAATTCTAGGTCGGAGGTAACCCCAACATGTCCCAAAGTGACTAACCCATGGTACCGCCACTCATGGGCCTCGCCATCCAGGTGCAAGGTGGCCAATTAAATGGCATCTATCTCTGTCATCAGGTGCAGCTGGAAGTAAGTGTCAAGCTTCTGCACCCATGATCTAGCAGAGCATTTAGAGCCCCCGTCAAAGTTGGGAATAATGATTTTCCCAATGGTATGCTGCGAGTAAAAATTGTGTGTCATGGCCCTCATGGGCCCTTTCGGTCGGTTTGTGCTCTTCATTTTGCAGAACTCCACGAAGCACATGGATGAGTGGAAATCATCTCCTAGTGTCCTTTAATCCTCTAAATATTCCCTGTAGGTCTCATCCTTCTCAACCTGCATCAATGGAACTGCGGCCTCATTCCCCAGAAATTGAGGCATAGTGGGTCTGGGGGATTTGGTGTACAAGTGGGGGTGGCTCTGCATGGTAGTGCGTGAGTGTCTTCCTTCTCCATTGTTTGAACCCCCATCACCATTCTAGTTCTTCTTCGTTGTTCCCTTCAACAAATTCTTAGCAAACTGCCCCATGAGGTCCATCATGGCCTTTTGACCCTTGGCCAAGCCATTCAAGATGTTGAACAAACTGTTGATCCTGGCATCATCTTCTTCCCCCGTAGTTCCTTTGACCTTATGTGAGATAGATGGTGTTGCCTCTCCTATCCCTTCTTCTCTAACCTCTTCTTCTTCTTCCCACCAAGCGGAATCTGGGGTTCTTCCCCTATGTCTCTGGTAGGTAATGTTCTGCTCATCTTCTGGTCTCATAAATCTGATTACAAATTCCCCTTAGAGACCATAGCTGTAAAGGAACATGCTCTGATACCACTGTAATATTCCTTGCCTATGTTATACAATTTTTCCTCTAAATTTTGTTGGTCGATTTTGTCAAACAATTCAGTGACAACTTATAACAACAATCAATTTGAGAATAGTAATATCATATGCTTATGGAAAGGCATTATTCCAACAATATTCTTTAATTATTCTTGGCAATAAGGGAAAAGATACATAATGGAACATAACCCAACAATCAGTATTATGAGTGGGCACACATATCAACACTTAACATTAAATAAATACCACAATTAGAAGCTACAACAATGCAATAAGGAACCTGATTAAATGTGATCAGAGTCACCTATCTCCTTAAGCTTGCTTGTTTCTCAATGTACAATATGTTAGCACTAGAAGTCACCCTTAGATTGCATAGAAGGTAATCCCAGTATCCATCAGTTTATACAGTAAATGTAAATGGGTTTTAAGAGGCCAAATGCAGAAGACTCAATGAAAATAACGTTCTAACTCAAAAATCTGGATTGGTATGCGCAACAAATTGAGGTCTTGGATCAACTTCAGTCAGTAAGTTGGAGTAAAGGTGAGTAGGAGGAAGACTTTGGTGAGAAACATGTAGACTTATGTCGTGAACATCAAGCCTTCAACTAGCCTAAGGAAGAAAAACTTAAACATAAGATCCTCTTGGATTCAAATTTCAAGGAAACTGAAAGAAATCATAACAACACTATAATCAAACATTCATCATAGTACGGTTACAAAAATTCATGTGAATCAATCATTCATGAACTCTCTCAGTATCAGAGGCAAATAAGATGGGGTAAGAAAACTGACTTAGATTAATCAAGAAGTCTCAAATCAAGTACATAACTAGAGAACCAGTGTTGTTCATCAAAATATTACAATAGCAGGGAGCCTAGCTAAACCATTCGACCATAACAAAATATCAAAACTACCTACTTATACTTAGAACTATCCACAACCACCAGGGGAATGCTTTGGCCACTACATTCAAGGATTTCCATCTGCATCTTCTCTGCTAGAATGTGTAGGCATTCTTTTGTAAGATGCTACCTCATATCAATATGGGCATTGCAGGAAAATCCATCCACAGGGGAACTTTGGGCTGATAGTCTGGCTCCACGACCATTTTTTCCATGCTTTCCATTTATGGGGTGAGATGAGGTCTCAACCACCACCCCCATTTCCATTAACAACCTTTGTCAAGATTAGGATGAGTCTTGAAACCCATGAATGTTCCAGGCGATGCCCATGACTTCTTTGAGTCAATCTCGACACCTTGAGGCCATGCAGATATTCTTATGTGACCAATACGGGAGCTTTCGACCTTTGGCGTAGCTCCTCTCCATTGCTCCATCCTGCATGCGACCTCGGGCCATGACCTGGGGCTCATATCCAAAGGCACTTCAATATTTCATCTTTTGGGAGTCTCTGCTTCACTTGATTTCAAATATCTCGATGCTCGAAATTGGGAAGCGACCTTATTCATATCAATGGTCGGTCTTTCTTTCAATTTGACGACCATGGTTGCTTCCTCGAAAACCCCAGTCTCCGGCCACTCATAGGCACTTACCCTTCTTTATGGCCCCACTTTCCATATGATCACGGGCTATGATCATGAGCCCAATTCCTGGGCACTTCGAGACTTCG
The DNA here is from genome assembly GCA_009831015.1 of Picea engelmannii. Taxonomy (NCBI): domain Eukaryota; kingdom Viridiplantae; phylum Streptophyta; class Pinopsida; order Pinales; family Pinaceae; genus Picea; species Picea engelmannii. The sequence goes on along the minus strand of ML783411.1, from coordinate 95,409 downwards.
GCGCTTATGGCCTTCTAGCTTCGGCCCTTTGGGATTTTGGGCACTTCGACACTTCGGGACTTCATCCACTTCAGGACTTCGAGAACTTTGACACTTCTTACTTGGAAAATCCTGCAATGACTTTCTCCGCAACCCATATTTAGCTTCATGGGTCTCTTCGAATCGGATGGATCATGCTCACTTCGAGTTTCGGGACTTCGGACCTTTGACAAACAACTTTAACATATTTTTAATCCGTGATTCTTGTGAACCACCGATCTGATATTCTTAGGAATGTCCACCGCTAAAGCTGATCTCACCTATTGCTTTCATTTCAAGAACGAAATGGACTGCTCTGAACGCTACGCTTTGACACTTCTTATGTAGGCCGTGAACTTAGAAATCCTGCTACCCTTGACAACTATATGTGATAACATTTGGCTCCACAGGGGATGGCATGCTCCCTGTGAGTTGCCAAGAACAAGCAGTTCTAGTCGCCTTATGCATTTGTCTATGGAGTCATGCTCAAAAAACATCCTGCTGAGTATTAAAGGCCAACAAGCACACTATCCTAAAAATGAAAGCAAAATACATGGGCTCCGGGATGAGATTATTTATGTACATTCCTAGACTTATTGATTTTTATAAAGTGCTAGGTGAAAGAAAACTTCCACCATATCCATTCAAGTAACTCCATAGTTGCAAACTTGTTTACTTTGTCATTGATCAAATAAAAATAATGTACTTCTGAGAGCAAAATGATTACACTTTTCAGCTATCCTCCCAGTGTTGAAGTCGGGATAAAGATGAGCGGTTCCAAGACTTGAAGGAAATGAAACTCCATGTATTCCCTTATAGTTTCATAGAACAAATGACAAAAACCATTGGGTTGGTGACAAAAAACATTCTCTGTCTTACAAATTCTCACACATGGTTGCATCTCTCTGGTAAGAACAGGTGAGTGAATGGATGATGCAGGCTGATTGATCCTAGGTGATGGTTTCTCATTTGCAGGCTCTGGGCAGGATATGAATTGGCACAACATGGCGAATTTCCACACAATGTTTGTCCTCAATGTATAAAGGAAAAGGCTCTATGGTATGCTTTGGAATTCCTCAAAATATGAAACATATGATTCCATGTATATAGCCATAGGATCATGAATCGTGTGACAAAATCCTGGCTGCTTTAGAAGACCAGGTTGCTCCTCTGTAAATGCCTTTTTGCTTGCAAATAAAAAACCTCCCTTCTCCTTTGAAAACAACTCTTGATCATCAGTAGTTGTAGTCTCTTTTCCTTGTTGTTGTTCCATCTCTGATTCATAATCACTATCTTCTTTCTTAGAATCTGAAACATGCTGACAATCTTCTTCCTTAGGCACATGCAATTTTTCAAGATATGCTTGCATATGAACCACCTTTCTAGACCTGATGTTCTCTTCGACTTCTTTAGCATATTCAAACAAGTGTCTTAATGATGAATATTTCCTCTCTCTCAGGAGAAGGACCAACTTTGTATGCTAAGCCATGACATAGTACACCATGGAAGAAGTCTCTGTGGGTCTGATCTCCATAGGGATACTATGATAAACACTATAAAACCTCCTGTTGAAGACAACCAAGGCTTCCTCTTCCCCTCTCCTCAAGGCATTAAAATCAAACCAGTATTGATCAAGGGATTTCTTCTCACCCCAACACTTTAAAAATACATGGCATAGCTCAGTCCAGGAGCCAATAGAACTGGCTTCTAGACATCTAAACCACATAGCAACATCTCCAGACATGGATTGTGAGAACATCCTCATGGCAACATCATCATGAACAATCTCAAATTTGTTGACAAAGTTGTCAAAGGCATCCAAATGCCTCTCAGTTGTAATATGATCCTCTCCAGAAAACTAAGGAAGATACTCAAAGGAATAACGAGGATAAGGATGAAGGTCATGTGGCAGACTTAAAGGTTTAAACAACTTATTTCTGATTTTAATTTGAAAAGAAGTGGGTTGATCATGATGATTAACGAGTTGATGGAAAGGATCAGCGGGAATAACAAAGGGTAACAATATTTGAGAATACTGTGAATTATTTTCAACCTCCTCAGGGCTACAAGGGTGATCAATTTCAAGAGGAGATGCAATACAACTCTTTGTTTTATGAATAGGCAGAGGTGAAGACACGAGATCAATATCTACAACACAAGAAGAGGCCATGTTTTCTTCTTCCAAGGATGGATAAACAAAGGAAGGCCTATTATCATTTGAATAGACAAAGCAAAGGATAATCCTCTTTATATGTGAAGGGAAAGAGAGAAATGAGTTGATAAAAAGAACAAGATTTCATGAATAAATCTTATAAACTGATACCTGGTATTCCCCTTCGGTATGGTCATCTTTTTGTCAACGGGATCCTCCCCAGTGGAGTCTTCGATTGTGGAGTCACCGGGTGGAAGTTACAATCTTCAATGGTTCTGATGTTTGATGCACCTTTAGAATCAGAAGATCGTTGTCATTCTATCCCAGGGAAATGTATTCAATTCGTTCCTCAACAATGACACCAGAAATGTTAGCACTAGAAGTCACCCTCAGATTGCATATAAGGTAAGCCCAGTACCCATCAGTTTATACAGTAAATGTAAATGAGTTTTAAGAGGCCAAATGGAGAAGTCTCAATGAAAATAACGTTCTAACTCATAAATCTGGACTGGTATGCGCAAGAAATTGAGGTCTTGGATCAACTTCAGTTTGTAAGTTTGAGTAAAGGTGAGTAGGAGGAAGACTTTGGTGAGAAAAGTGTAGAGGTCTACCATGAACATCAGGCCTTCCACCAGCCTAAGGAAGAAAAATTAAACACGAGATCCTCTTGGATTCAAATTTCAAGGAAACGGAAAGAAATCATAAGAGCACTATAATCAAACATTCATCATAATAATATTACAACAATTCATGTGAATCAATCATTCATGAACTCTCTCAGTATCAGAGGCAAATAAGATGGGGTAAGAAAACTGACTTAGATTAATCAAGAAGTCTCAAATCAAGTACATAACCATAGAACCAATGTTCTTCATCAAAATATTACAATAGTAGGGAGCCTAGATCAACCATTCAACCATAACAAAATATCAAAACTACCTACTTATACTCAGAACTGTCCACAACAACCAGGGGCACACTCTAGCCACTGCATTCAAGGATTTCCGTCCTCATCTTCTCTGTCAGATTGTGTAGGCATTCTTTTGTTAGATGCTACCTCAAATAAATATGGGCTTTGCAGGAAAATATGTCCACATAAGAACTTTGGGTTGACAGTCTTCCTCCACGACCATTTCGTCCATGCTTTCCATTTATGGGGTGAGACAAGGTCTCAATGACTGCCCCCATTTCCATTAACTACCTTCATTAGGATCGGGATGAGGCTTGACACCCATGAATTTTGCAGGTAGTTCCCACAACCTCTTTGAGTCAGTCCCAACACCTCGAGGCCATGCAAATATTCTTCTGTGAACAAATGGGTGCTTCTAACATTTGGTGCAACTCCTCTCCATCACTCCATCCTGCATACGATGTCGGGCCATGACCTGGGGCTCATATCCAAAGGCGCTTCGATATTTTGTATTTTGGTTGTAATATCCCTAGGTTGAACCCAATTGTAATGTAATTGAAAATGTACTTAAGCTGGTGAGTTGTTTGATACAATTTTTGTATGCACAGTTCATGGCATAGTGCGTGCATGTACTGCGTAGTAAAATGAGGAAGTTTTCACATTCCAGGATACTGTGTGCAACAACTTGAGTGCGCACAATTTTGAGGCCAGGGAGCCTTTTGTGTATATGCGACATTTTGTAGGCTGGTGAGCCAGTTATTATAAGCTAGGATGCTTATGTTTTGATTAGGCCGGAGAGCCTAGATGTTAAAGGCTAGTGCACCTATTTTTGTATGTGTCTCATAATTGATATAAAATACATCGATGCGCGTAGATGGACCATGATAAAAGAGATGGGGGACTAAACTCCACTGGTTAGGGAAAGGGAGGGGCCTAAAAGTTAAGAAAAAGGGCTAAGCTAGGGAGCTTAAGCCAAAAAGGAATATTATATTAATATTTCTTAAATCATAAAGTATGGATAATTATTTTATCCTAAGTTCTAAAGTTGGGGACAAGTAGGCCAAAGTAGCTCCCAACATGACAAGTGTCAAGTTGGGGACATGCATACATATTGTTGGGACTTAGTTCATTTTCCCATATTTCCATCATTCTTCCCATCATTCCTTCCATCATTCAATCATCCATTCAATCATCCATGAGCATGCACACACCCATTGAGCTATTCTCTGTATCTTCATGACTGTACCTGAACCTGTATCCATAGCCATTTTTGTGTTGGTGTATCTGGTTAGCTTGGGAGATGGACTGAAGAAGTGGGTTGCCAGGCCCGTGAGATATTTAAGAGGTGGGTTTTCAGGCCCATGAGAAATTCTATGGGTGAGAGAACTGCTGGGAATTGATTTCCTAAAGGTGCTAAACTACAACTACAGTGCTTTGAGACTTCCTGTCCGGCCTGTTGCTGAATCCTGGAAAGGAAGTGGGGCAATCAAAGGACTTTTGAGCAGAGAAGGGGAAGACTTCCTGGGTGGGATAGGCATGTGGGGAATGAGGGACTATAGGTTGTTAGTTTGATTTGGCACCTGCTACAAAGTATTTCCTGTTTTTCATGAGCGTTTAGCTTGGTTAGGAATCCCTTTACCCAGGTGGAGTTTAGTCCCATCTCGGGGGTGACTCACTGTTGAGAGTGATGAACAATGTGGTCTAAGGCTAGGAGGTTCATGGAAGGTCTGCACATAGTTGGTGACATTCTTACCAAGATAAGTGTTGTGCCTCTTTTGTCACCTAAATGAGAAAAACAAAGGTGCTTACAAGCTTAGTTGGGTTAGCTAAGAAAGACAACAGTAAAGGAAAGGGTTAGAAGAATAAACATAAAAGACTAAGCTAAGAATTAAAATAGGAAAGGAAAAAACAATTAAACTATTGTTCATAAGGACATAAGAACAGGAAACAAACAAGACTCATGTCACCAATGGAAAGGATTGTATTAGTGAAAATAAAACACCAAAGAGAAAGGGGACTTTGGGTCCCTTCTTCCTCCAAGGGAGGGCTCTTGGAACCCCAAGATTGAGCTCTTCTTACAACTTGGAAACTTGAAAGAAATGGTGAAAGAATCCCAAGCTAACCCACTCAAAAGGTGATGTGGATTGCCCAAATGGAATGGTGCTAGTATGCTCTTGATGAGAAAAGAGGTTTCCCAAGAGAATAGAAGCAGCATAACCTTGCAAATGAATTCCTTGAAAATGTAGTGCACCCATGGCCTTGTTTTATAGCACCACTTTGAGGTATTGTGCAACCAACTTTTAGTGTGAAAAGGGTTGTTTAGGGCACCTTTAGCTCTTTGAACAACCACATAGCTAGATCTAGCCGAGATTTGGATGTCAAATCGACTTGGAAGCTGAACCAGAAGTGGGTGGGAGGCTGACCAACATCATAAATGCGATGTTCTCAAGTGTGCACATCTTTTAGTGTCCGCAGTCGTGCATCGTGCGCATGTGCACTTTTCCTGTGTTTCTTGATGGCGCATGTGCACATGCACCCTATGTAGTCATAGCGCATCTTGATTTTATAACTAGTTGTATAGTTTTGGAAATGTTTTTTTGGTAATTTTGGTCCATGGGTGAACTCATAGCTGTTTGAAGATGTTGGATTCCTGTAACCATTTGTAGACAAAATTTCAGTGATAATAGATGCCCCCTGATGGATGAGGTTAGGAGCATATAGATAGCCGAAATTCATCAATGTTTGTTGTACTGAGAGTACCGTTGTAAGAAAGAGAGATAGTGAGAGTATCAAGAGTGACCTGTTGGAGGGAGAAGGGAACTTGTAGGACCCAACCTTTCGCAAGGTGTGGAAAATAAATTGTGTACAAACGATGCTGGCATGCCCCATGCTCGTGTCATGTAACTCACACAAGGGTGTTTGTATAGTAAATGAAACTGTGTGTTGATGTAGACAACTGCAGCACCCTCGGGGGCAGTTTTGATAAAGGCAGAGGACAATGATGATGAGGAACAATACTTTGAACAGTAGTCAATGACACTTGTAAGAAGTATCATGGATTCTGTGGGCATTGATAGCCCAACAAAGTTCAGATGTCTTCGGAAAATATAAAAAACAACTGCAATAGTCGCAAAGTAAGACCCACCGTAACATGAGAAAGTGTTGAAGTCGAATGTTATGGGGGTAAATGACAGCATAGAGAAATGATGGTTCTCCTTGTGTCATCCGAGACTCCTCATTGTAAAGGTAATGAGAGTCAAGATACTGTCGCCCTTCTGGAAACTGTGTTGATGTCGACAAAAAGGGAGATGCGACTCCAAGAGGCAAAGGGATTCTTGAAATCCAGTAGGTGAGGTCAGGAACTGAGGAGGTACATGGATGAAGTCAAGATGTGTGGAGACTCAGGACTACCCTTGGTTGGGAATATATGCAAAGTATAAGTGGCCGCAACCGTTCAACTAGGTCGAGTGTCAGGGGGGACAATGAGACGTGGGATCAGTGGTGCCAGAGGTGGGACAAAGTGAACAAACTCAGAGAGAAGAGGTAGGTGGCATGTGGGATACTCAAATTTTATGGACGATGTCAACAAGAGTAGGTGATAAGGAATGACCCAACCAAGAGCGACATGGGTTGCGTTTGCCAAAAAAGGAAGAAGGTCGCCAAAGGTGACAATAAAAAGCTATGTAAGATGCTGGAAACAAAGTCTTAATTACAAAAAGAATTAAAAAATTAGTGGGGTTAATAATGTAGATACATAAATGGGTGCCCCAGTGTAAGATGGCTTGGTTGGAGGATGGCGCAGGTTGGGTAAACAAAAAAAACAAGTTGAGGGTTGGGGCCCCATAGACAGGTTTCTGTAGTAGGGAAATGTATGGAGGGAAATCTGAAGATGGGAAAACCGACGATGGATCAAATGGATGGTAAATGATGTTGCGGGAGTGAAGTCAAAATAAAACCATGAGGAAGTTCCCTAGGAGTCCGTTGGGTAGGCTAGCAAAATGAGGAGAAGGAGCATGTGGCTGATTCATGACATGATGTAAGACTATCGGAACTCCCATCCCTAAAGGTTGAAACAACATGAGTGTCAAAGTGCCAAGGGGGGCTATGAATGGGACAACTCATGTGGGGGAGAGTTCTACCGGGTGATAGTACCCAAAATGTAGTGGAGGTGACAGTACTGCAGAGCTGGATATAGGGGCCCTAAAGGAAATTTTCAGAGGGTGTGACTGGAGATGCAATTGAGATTAAGAGGGAATGATTACATGCCAGTGTCGATTATATACCTGAAGGGGTCGCACTGGTGTGTTATGACCAAGTACCTACACACATGACAACCAAATACCTAACGTGAACAATATCTGAAGATAATCGAACATATAATCATTTATTTGATAATTTTGAACATGAGCATGCATACCTGAACGGGGTATGAAAAAATGGCTCCCTAGTGGCTGAGGATGAAAAATGGCCTGGGAAATGTCTTGATGTAGATGACGGGGTGTTGATATTGTGGCTGAAGATGAATCGAAAAATGGATGCTCAGAGCTCCCAGAATTGAGTCTGGAAGTTTGGCAAAAAGGGCCTATATATAGCTATGGGGCCCACATTTCCACCTCATTTGTACTTGCTACTATAGTGGTTAGAGATATGTAGATGACGGGGTGTTGATATTGTGGCTGAAAACGGATCGAAAAATGGATGCTCAGAGCTCCCAGAATTGAGTCTGGAAGTTTGGCAAAAAGGGCCTATATATAGTTGTGGGGCCCACATTCCCACCTCATTTGTACTTGCTACTATAGTGGTTAGAGAGGAGATTGCAGAGTAGATTCGGAATGGTGTGTTATGACCAAGTACCTACACACATGACAACCAAATACCCGACGTGAACAATATCTGAAGATAATCGAACATATAATCATTTATTTGATAATTTTGAACATGAGCATGCGTACCTAAATGGGGTATGAAAAAATGGCTCCCTAGTGGCTAAGGATGAAAAATGTCCCAGGAAATGTCTTGATGTAGATGACGGGGTGTTGATATTGTGGCTGAAGACGAATCGAAAAATGGATGCTCAGAGCTCCCAGAATTGAGTCTAGAAGTTTGGCAAAAAGGGCCTATATATAGCTGTGGGGCCCACATTGCCACCTCATCTGTACTTGCTACTATAGTGGTTAGAGAGGAGATTGCAGAGTAGATTTGGAGATTCTAGGAGTGAGAGGAATTCGATCTGGGAGGTGCGAGAGTCAGGTTAGTGGTCTCATCCTCCTGTACAGTAGTTAGGTGTCAATTTTTGGGTAAGACTGTACGGATGGTTGTATGGTGGATTTTTAGGGTTGTGGCCCCCCAAATGCGCGGGTGATCAATGGCGACCCACAGACGAAAGCATGGATATAATGGGCACAACTGCATAAGGGGGGTGTGCTATTGGGGAAAACAGACGCGCATGGGGTGCGCGCCTGTCCAAAGCACAACCGCGCATATGTGCATGGCTGTGTTGCTAACAATTGTGGATGAGTGCGCAACTGTGTATTGAAAAGGCGCGCACCGAATGTGTGCATGTGGGCTTAATAGGCACACATACATGCATGCCTGTGGGGTAAACATGTGTGCATGGGCGTGCGTCTATGGGGAAAACAACTGCACCATTGAGGCAAAGCTAAGGGTGAGAAAACTTATCTTCCCCCCCTGCCCCCTTTTTTTTGGGGGGGTGTGGGGGGGGGGGATTTTGGTGTTTTTGTGATGGTTTATCGAGTATTGTATATGTGGATGTAGGTGATAATTTGGGACGATGTTGATCCGTTGGAGGGAGAGGGACTGGGCCCAACTGAGGGAGGCTGTGAGGGATGAGGAGCCAATGGTTCGTGGTGCTTTGGCGACCTGTGGGCTGCTGAAGTTTTTTGAGTGCCCACTATTGAGGGCACAAGAGTATCTACTGCAATTCCTGATCTCGATGTGGAGTCTGGATTTGCAGTATTTTATTGTGCATGGGGAGAACTTGGAATTCTCTGCTGAGGAGGATGTCTATTTTATGACTGGGCTCCCTTTTCGGGGAACCCTGCTGCCGGCTGAGCCTGTGGTAGTTGGAGAGGGGTAGTTGGCTACCCTTGCTTTGACATATTGTTCGGGAGAGGATTTTATGTCTGGGTCAATTGTGAGGATTGGGGCGATGGATGCCTTGGTACATCGTTCAATGGAAATGATGGTTGTGCGAGTGCATGGGTCGCTTGCAACTCAGCATATCATTGGTGGCCAGCTGAGGATCATGCAGCGAGCACTAGGGGGTGAGCATTTCACCTGGGGCTTGATGCTGCACGCCAAGATGGTGGGAAAACTCACCAGGTGTCGAGTGGCCGACTCAGGGGATTTTGCCTTTGGATCGATCCTGGTGGCTTGGTTTCTAGAGAGGGTGTCAATGTTGCACCTGAGAGTGTTGTTAGACCCGCCAGGATTGCGAGAGATGCAACTGCGGTGGTGGTTGACGATTTTGGTTTGTCATGGGGGTGGTGAGGGTGGCCACTACTTCATAGCCAAGGCTACACATGTGTGGCGTCAGATTCCACATATCATATTGCAGTTTCCATACAGTGGGATAGATTTTCGTGATGATCCTGAGATGATATTACCTCCGGGAGAGGTATTCGATTGCCGAGGTATGATGTGTTGTTTACTGGTTTTGTTGATTTGTTTTTTTAGATAGTATAGCATATGGTTGATATTTGTATGAATGTTGATGCTATCATGTGTTTGTTTGTGTAGATGTGGGACTGCATGGACGAGAGGTTGAGCTGATCCGAGCACCAGCCCACCAGGGGCCTGTGAGACCACTGCAGGGAGATTTGCGAGCAGGGGAGAGGTGACGTCGAGAGGATGTTGGGACAAGGCCCGGTGATGATGATAGAGCGACCCGGAGGCGTCGTTATGATGACCCTGGGGTAGGGCCATCACATGCTCCTCCGGCCGAGGCCGGGGGAGAGTTTGATGATTTCCACCACCGACTAGAGGCAATTCTATAGGGAGTGCTCGAGAGGATGTGGGTGCGGATCCAAGATGAGAGGATCCTAGAGCAGTGTATTGGGCTGTCGGCAGAGTCACGGACCTTGATCCACAGAGCAGCTATAGCCGGGGCTGCGATGATTGGACAGTTGCCTCCGGGACTTGAGGGACCTGGAGTTGGTGGGGTACCTCCGCCAGAGGGAGGACCTGGTGTTGGAGCACTAGAGGCGCCCTGAGGGTTGGTAGATATTTAGCTATGTATCTGATATAGGATGGTGATCCCATTTAGTATAGTTGTGACATCCAGTTTTGTATTGTTAGGGATGAGGTGATTCACCTGCCTATGGGTGATGTACTATTTTGTAAACATTTTATGACATGTGGACCAATAT
>ML783411.1:42913-84686 GCA_009831015.1 Picea engelmannii | reverse complement strand
TTTTGGATCTTTGTGTACATGTGTGATGTGTTTGTTGTTGTTGATGATTTTTTGATGTAGTGGATGATGTCTAATCTATATGTTGTGATAGACTTCTGGTGGTTTATGTGTATGTGAGAATGTCTTTATGTGATATATGCAAATCTAGTATAATGTTAGCCATGTTATCTGTTATTTGATTGAATTGTCTTGGGATATGTGTAAATGTAATGGAATCAAAATGTCGAGATAAAAGTCTAACCTGAAGGTATTTGAAAAAGAGGCAAGGATCATGGACACAGTATACATTGTTGAGCTAGAGGATGACAAGTTGGGAATCTAATAAGATGCTAAGGTGACGAATATGGCGATGATTGGCCTCGATGAGGAGACTAATGACAGTAGTGTACTCTGCTTGATTGTTGGTGGTTGAGCCTAAACATATGCCGCTAGTGTGGAGCAGGTCATGTGAAGGCAAATAGAGGGCCCAAGCAGCCGAAGCGAGATTCTGTTTCCAGCGGATAGCTTCGTCGGCATAACCGATGTGGTAGGCCGATGGAGGTGGCATCTGTCAATAACACGAGTGATAGGTTAGACTGGAGGTATGGATAAAAGAAGACTAAAAACTCTATAAAAGATGTACAAAAAAGAAAAAGACTAGGGTAGTATAGCTATGCTCAGGCGTAAAATTTCTTTAAGTACAACCCATTGACGGGTTCCTTGAGAGGATGGCCTTCGGGGGAGGACAAGATGTATGTGCCTTTAGTGAGGCAATGTTGGATGATGTACGTTCCATGCCACAGGGACTCAAATTTTCCATGGCCAAGGGTATCATGAGCGATATCGTAAGCGAGGATGAGGTCACCTTCGTTAAATGAGCAAAGGTTGACATGGCAATCAAAAGTGGCCTTTGATCGTTTTTTGGCTACTTCATTGTTCTATAATGAAGATCGACGATCTTCATCCAGGGATTCTAAGTTAAGCAAATGCTGCTCTATTGGGGCAGTGTCAGGTAATAGCTCAATAGTGGTGCGTAAGGTGGGAATCGCGCACTCAATGGGGAGAGTGGACTCAACCCCGTGGACTAGATGAAAAGGTGTGAAAGCAGTGGCAGTTTTGACTATTGTGTGATAAGCCCAAATCATGAAAAATAACATATGATGCCAATTGGGTTTATGTTTGTTAACCATGCGTTGCAACATGGTTTTTAAGACCTTGTTAACTACTTCTACCTGTCCGTTGGAATGAGGGTAGTATGGTGAGGAAAACTCATGGGAGAAGCCTAACTGGGATGAGATTTCGATGAAAATCTCATTATTGAAATGTTTCCCATGATCAGAGACTAGTTGGAGTGGTACTCCAAAGCGGGATATGACGTGGTTAAAGAAAAAATGCGTTGTTGTGTCAGCGGTGTTGTTGAAGGTAGGCATGGATTCATCCCACTTGGTAAAGTAATCAACTGCAACGACTATGTATTTGTATCTGTTGCTAGATGTAGGGTTGCAAGTCATGAAGTCGATGCCCCATTTACAAAATGGACCAGCGGTGATGATTGGGTGTAGAAGAGCAGGTGGTGCACGTGATTTGTTGGCGCAGATATGGCATTTATCACATTGTTTCACAACATGGATGTAATCGTGAAATAATGTAGGCCAAAAGTAACCTACGTGGATTATTTTTTGAGCGGTGGAAAACCCTGAGAGATGGCCTCCGCAAGCGCCATTGTGGCAGTCATTCAAGACTCTGTCGGCCTCGTCAATAGTTAAGCATCGACAGAGTATGGTGTCGACTCCTCGCCGATATAAGATATCCCCTATGAGGAGATAGTGAGGTGCTTGGTGACGAATACGTCAACGATCATCTCTGGAGAGGTGGTTTATGAATTTTTGTGTTTGGAGATAGACAAGAAGATCGCCATACCAAGGGTCATCTGAGGGGATAAAAAATAGATGTTCATCAGGGAGGTTGGTATTGACCGGTGGACTGGTAGTGTTGGAGGGAAAAGCCATGATAAGCTTGGCGAGGATTCAAGCTTTCTTTCTCTTGGGTGTTGAAAATTCGAGATTGTATTCCTGAAGGATGATGATCCATCAAGCAAATTTACCCTTAATTTGTCGACGATTGAGAAAGTATTGCATGGGGTTGGAATCTGCGATGACTTTGGTAGTTCGAAGCAGAATGTAATGGCGTAGTTTCTGGACTGTGAGGACAACTGCGAGGGCTAGATTTTCTTCAAGATTGTATTTCAAGGGTGTGCCTAAAAGGTTTTTACTAATGTAGTAAATCACATGCTCACTGGCGTCATCCCCTATTTGGATGAGCACTCCTGCTACTGAAACGACTAAGGCTAATATGTAGAGGAGATAATCACGGTTATAGTCAGGTGGAATAATCAACAGGGCATTGGAGAGAGCCTCTTTGAGATCGTTAAAAGTGGTTTGGGCATGTTTATCCCATTGAAATGGGATGTCGTGATGAAGTAAGCGAAGGAAGGCGTGTGCAAGAGTGGCGTAATCTGGGACAAAGCCTCATAGAAAGTTGGCTTTGCCTTGAAGGCTCTGTAGTTGGCGTAAATTCCGTGGGGGTGGAATTTCTGTGATGGCTTGGACTTTGAGGGGGTCCACAATAATGCCACATTGGGAAACTATGAACCCAAGAAGATGCCCAACAGTGACGTAGAATACGTACTTGAGGGGGTTTAAGTAGATATTGTACTGATGACACCTGTGGAAGATGATTCGTAGATCATCGAGATGTTGAGTGCATTTCTTAGATCGAGCGATGAGGTCGTCTAAATATGCGAGGATGATATCAGCCAAATCGTGAGAAACGTATGTCATGGCCCGTTGGAATGTGGCATCGGCATTCTTGAGGCCGAATGGCATGACACGATATGAAAAGGTGCCCCAAGGGGTTGTGAATGTAGTTTTGTACTGATCGACGGGGTGAATTTGGATTTGGTTGTAACCAGAGAAACCGTCCATGAAGGACAAAGCCTCGTGACTTGCGCAATCATCGATTATTTGGTCGATGAAGGGTGTTGGAAAGTTGTCTTTGGGACAGGCGTGATTGAGGTCGCGAAAGTTCGTATAGACACGGATAGTGCCCTATTTTTTGTTAACAGGGACAGGGTTGGAGACCCATGACGTATAGGCTATGGGGTAAATGAACCCTGCAATGCGTAGTTTGTCAATCTCGGCTTTGATGGCCACTGCTTTGGATGGGTGTAACGATCGTTGTTTTTGGTGGACAGGTGTGATATCAGGCCAGGTGTCTATGCGATGTTTGACAATAGAGGGATCAAGGCCAGGCATCTCTGTGTATGACCAGGCAAAAATGTCCTGGTATTCCTGGAAGAGGGCTTTGTAGGTGGTGAGTTCTTCTGGATGCAATGCCAATGGTGATTTCCTTGACAATTCCAGATTTGATGGAAATATCTATTTTGATGGTTGGGGATATATTGGCCATATTGCCTTCCTCAAAAGCGTAGGGGGTAGGGATAGGGTTATTGAACCAATCTATATGCCATGATGGGAGAAAATCTTTGGTTTCGACTGCGTATATGGGGTGTTGGTTAGGAGGCGTGAAGGCTTCCTGTGAAAGAAAGAGCACTCTGTGGTGGAGTGCATCCCATGGGTAATCGGGGGTAGTTAACTCCTCAAGGATATCTTCATCACAATGAAACTGATGTGAATATAGGGGATTGAGAGGAGTGACCTCAGTGATTGTTACTGTGGCGTTGTCTTTTTCTAATAAATACGTAGGGGGGGATTGCGATGTTTCGCTCCACATAAACCAAATATCCAGATATTGTGGGTTAAAAATGGTAGTCAGGTGTAGAATGTTTGTGGGGAAATGAATTGGAGAATTGGGGGGATTTGGGGGTAACTACTCATATAAATAATCTAGGAACCATGGGGGAGAGGGGAGTGCCTCAGGTTATGGTGGGAGGATATGAACCATATCAATTGATGGGGTAAGGGTATTTATCGAGTCTGTTGGAGGAGGGAGGGTATGATTTTGAATAGGGGTCAGTTGAAGATGCCTGTATTCAATGATCATAGGAAATTGATATGTGAAATGGTCAAGTGATTCGCATAGAGAGCAAGGACATCTGATGTGTTCGTTGACTGAGGTTGTGACATAATGGATGTCGGTGATAGGAGTTGAGGTGGGTGTTTGCTGAAATCTCTATCGTACAGCTATTAGTGTCTATCGGAATTGAGGTAACGCTGGGTAGTGGTGTGTGTAATAGCCATATTCTGAACAGACGATGCATGCGAATTTGGTTCGCAGTCCTTTGTTACTTATGTTCTATGAGATAGCGGCAATACTGGAGGAAGCAACGAGTGGTGGTGGTGTTCTAGGGAGTTGGATGAGATTACGTAAATCGAGGAGAGATGGGCATTTGTTGGTGGGGTGTCCATCTTTCTCGCATAGTGCGCAAGGAGGTTGGACTCGTGGGGGAAGTGGAGTTGTGGGCTTCTTATTCTTTCGCCTGCCCCCATCTGTAGCAGGGGGGTTAGTGAGTGGGGGTGTAGGGGGTATGGTGGCAGTGAGTATGGGAATATGCATCGGGATTCCTTCTATTTGGGGAGGGAGGGATGGTTGAGGAACCATCTCAGGTGGATGTAAATACCAAACTGGGAATGCCAACACCATATTAGGAAGGGTAAGCGTTGCAGTGACCTGGAAAGCTTGTACACCTGGTGGGAGGTAAAAGAAATGGATTTGGGTAAGGTCTTGGGGGACTGTTTCCCAAACTGGGATCTAGCCCTGGGGAAGATCAGGAACGGGTCAAGTTGAATTAGTTCCAGGGAATTCCCGAGGAAGAAGTTTTGCGACTATTGGGATGTCAGGGATGAAAGAGGCCTCGGTGGGAGGGAGGTTAGTTTCAATTGTCGTTCCATTGGAGGATATGACACATACTTGTGCAAAGGGATGGAGGAGCGGTGGTGCTTCGTGGTAGGTCCCTAGCAATGATGGGTCTTTGAAGATTTCAGGGCCCATCTCAATGAGTGGATAGGCATTGGGATTAGTGTGGATAAAAGGGAGGATTTTATCGATGTTGGATGAAGGGTTAGGCTTGTAATGTGATACTTGATCGATGGTAACGATATTTCCATTATGCAGAAACATCATGGTTTGGAATACAGAAGAGGCGACAGCTTTCATAGCATACATGTAGCTATGACCAAACAAGACATTATAGTCGAGCGGGGTGTCGATAACCTCAATGTCAATTAGAACGGTTTTTCCCCCGAGCTCGACGAGGACATTTTGGAAGAGTCCTTCGGGGGATGAGAGTCTGCCATTGTAGGCTCTTAAGGTAATGGCAGATGGTATGAGTTCGGGGGAACCAAGTTTCTGCCATATGGATTTGGACATGATACAAGTGGATGTGCCTTCATCAATGATGCATTGGTGAATTGTAATGTTCCAAATTTTTACAAGGATTTGAAAAGCAATAAGAGAAGGGAGGCGAGGTTCTCCGCTGTTGAGGTCAAATGTGATGAGTCAGGTATCGACCGGGTCGACTGCTCCCAGGGCAGAAATCAAGGACTTCCGCTAGGTGGGACAAGTTTGAAGGACCTCTAAGAATGACATTGCAGTTGGGGATTGTGCCAAGTCATCGACCAAACTGTAATTATGAGCTACCCTATCTTGAGGATTGTGGACATTCCTGCACAATGGGATGCGAGGAATATGAAGGGAGGTTTTAGTATTAGGGTGAGGAATTATGAGAGGGGGTCCGGTTGTGACTGGAATTGCTTCTGAGGTAGTGGGAGAGGATTCAAGAGGTGTTCTATACTAATGACTACATGTTTGCAGAAGGACTTCATCCTCACTGGTAAGGAGGATAGTGCGATCAACAGAGGTGCCTGTATTGGGATATTGTCCCAACTATGGTGGGGTAGGATGCATGTCTGGTTGGGTATTTATGACCCCTTGGTGTGGGATGGGGTTTTGTAGTACAGCTAGGAGGGGTTGTTGCACATATGGTTGTGGGGCCTGCTGAGGTGTAGGTGGTGCTGAGGGACATGGTCCATTCACAGAATCTTTCATCTGTTTAAAGTGAATGATTTGGGGGAAATGGTGAGTATAGTGACCAAACTCACCGCAAAGAGCACAAGGGAAGGTGGTCCTAACATTATTGTTGTTACTTCCTTGACATTTGTTGTTGTTGCCCCCTTGGGGGTTTTGATTCCCCTGGTTTTGGTTGCCCCCGACAGACTGGTTCTGCTGGGGTTGGTTCTGGTTTCCTCTTGGTCCCGGATTATTATTGTTCTGATTTTTTCCTTTCTTTCTGGTATTGTTTGATTGATGGGGTGGATTTGCTATGTTCAACTATTCAAAATTTTGATATTGCTGAATGGGAGAGGGTTGAACAAAATTAACCCCAACGTGTGGTGGTCCTTGTGGTGGAGCCATAGGCTGTGGGGAGCTAGAAAATGGAAAGTACGGATTATGTTGAGGCGATGCTCCATAATGTACATAGGAGGGCGTGGCGCTTTTACTAGTGCTTAGGGTATAAGCCAAGGTAGAGGGAGTACCGACAGTTGGTTGTATAGGTGGGTGGTTTAGGGGTGCCGATGGGGGTCCACTTATGGGTGGAGTCAGGGAAACAGGGTATGGTTGTTGATAAGGTGGAGGAGGATAATAAGGGATTCCTCCATATGCCAGCGGATATTGAGGTGAGCCATACATGGGTGGTTGTTGAGGTGGTGGGTTGTGGTGTGTATTGTTACCAATCAATCTGTTTGCTGAGTGAGACATCCCAGGTTTGTCTTGGCCAAATGACATGCATTTTGGGGCATCCGGGAGTACCGTGTATAGGTATCTAGATTGGGTGTAGATGACTTCGAACTGTTGGGTGTTGCTAATGGCTTCTTCTTCGGTCTGGGAGAAGGTGGCGGCCACATCTTTGGCAAGGAGGGAAACAAGTGATTTGAGGAACCAATTGAGACACTATTGGGGGTAGCGTCAGTTTTGTAGAGGCTACGTCATCGATGCCATTCGTGGATGTGGTCGACAATTCGTGGATGGCGGTTTGTTTGAAATCTGAGAGTAGTTCAAGGACATTGTCATGACGAATGGGTAATTGAAAGAACGTCAAAAATACTTTGGCCAAGGATTCAAAAGTCATGTGGGACCCGGATTTTTCTTCGACATACCATTTGGCAGATGGGCCAGTGAGTGTACGTTGAAATAACCTCAATCGGATGGAATCGTCCATGATGTTGTTCGAAAAACACCATAGGTGAAATGTCATGATATGGTTGGCAGGATCATCTCTTGCTTTTCCTTCAAACTTGGGGATGTCTGAAGGGAGTTTGGTAGGCATTGCAGGCCATGTGGGGTTGTGCAATATGGGATCATTGGTGATTTTAGTTAGATCTGGTATGTTGAGGGAGGCTAAATATGGCATATGGGGTGGTGGCGTAGGATTAGTTCTGGCCATAGTGTGAGTGTTATGAGTACTTGACCCTTGGAGGGGGCTAGGTGGGTTTGTACTTCCCCCTTGAGAGGAAGTTGGCCCCCCGTTTTCGTGTAAAGGAGAGCAAGTGGAAGGTGGACCTTGGGAATTAGACCCAAGTAAGGTGGAACCAAGCAAAGTTGATCCCAAGATAGTGGCACTCACAGGAGTGTGAGAAGGTGGAACCGATGAGTTGGCAAGACTAGGAACTCCCCCCAGAATAGGAGGGAGATTTAGCAAGTGTTTGGAATGATGGGGGTTCTGTGGATCCCCTATGATGTTCGACTATCTGAGTGAATGTGTGTGAATGGTGGTGAGAGTAATAAATAAACAAGAGCTTTTGCTACAATTTTTGAACTTTACACAATATATATCCAAATCAAATATAATCAAAAGGGTATCATACATAAAGTGTTTTAATAAAGATGCATATATGTGGATAGGTGGATTTTTCCCACGTGGGGGAACAAAGAAAAAAAATGCTCGTGTCCTAAAAGACGTAACTTTCTTCCTCTCAAAATAGCACTGGACCTTCCAATAGCAATCAACAGTGGGGTCTGAAGCCACCGGAAGAGAAACTAGTAAAGGATGAAGCAATCAGTTATAATGAGGGGTAGAGGGGGCATATCCCGAAAGAACTGGTGATAGTTCCCAATAGCCACACAAAATTTGATCAAGGTGCAATTACAACCCACAATTGCCACCTGGGTAGATGTCCTAAAATTTAGTCACTAGGTACCTCGATCAAAGTGCGGCATTTAGATTTTCAGCATAAGAAATGGGTCATGAGCTAGATTCCGTTCAAGAGGTGGGTGCCTCAAGGGGGGACGCACAGAACAACCAGACCTCGGACTTCAACCCTTCACAGGTATCTGCCTACCTTATGGTGTTAGGAACACTTGACTTGGAGGATTTAAAGTTCCCTATTTGACAACTTCTATTGTTTTGAAAATGTGAGAACGAGATAATGGGGAGTTATTTGGATGCCTATCCCCGAAATCCTACCTAGATTAAAAGATTTCTTTTGGCACCTCCTGTAGAGGAAAACTTAGTGAGTTTTTAGAAAAAATTTAGATGTGGTTGTTTTGAGAGATTGGGGGTGTGAGCCAATCTCGTTGAAATTAAGTGGGAGTGGATAGTTTCGTTAAGAAAAGAGTGGGGTGTTTCAGAATCCCTTTGGAGGAAACTTACTTCAACCTCCATGTTTCGAGATGAAAACTATGTGAGTGAGAAGTGACTTTTGTGTGTGAATGAGTGAAAGTGTGCCAATTTTTTAATGAATTAGGTGTCACCTTGCTGCATGTGGACTTCGCTTGGTCCTTACAAGTCTTTGATTACCTATTTAGCTAAATGTCATTGGTACAACCTTGCGGAATTCAAAAGTCCCTAGGAAGCTAGCATGTGGACATGTGGGTCCTTAACTATTCCTTTAACTCCCTAATGTGATTTAATCTAAGAAAGCTCTGAAACTATCCTAGATTGTGATCATGTGGGCATGTATGAGCCCGTTACAAAACCTTTAAGATTCCCTAGTGATTTAATCTAAGAAAGTAAATTTCAACACTATCCTATCTTTGTAGCATGTGGGCATGTATGGGCCCGTTACAATCTTTAGATGTGTTTGAAAAATAAACTAAGAGGAGTCCCGAGGGGGCTATTGTGTTCTCCTAAATATTTTATCTTTTTAAGGGAGATGGAATTGTCTTTCAACCTCTTTCTGATTCTCAAGATCGCTTTGGAGCGCGAGAGAAGATAATACTCAACATTTGATATCCAATTTCTAGTCCCAATGCAAGTTTTATATGTGATGTAGAATGATTCCAACTTTGAGTCAAAACAAGCCATCCATGTGGCAAAATAAAAGGAAAAAAGAGGAAAAATAATGATTTTTAGCCCCTAAGTGCCTATGTGTTTTGACTAATTCCTTTATATGAGAGGGAATGTAAATGTGGTACAGATTACAACATGCATGGAATCAACTTTAAGAAGGTTATGGGCCTTCAACAGATCATAAAAAAGCTTACAATGTGTCCTTTTTTGCACAGGTGCACAGGTTTCAGACTAGACAGAGGTGCTTTGAGCGCCAAGGCACGAACTGAAAAAGATTTTTGAGCGTAGGTGCGCAGAATGCATGGAGTAATGCAGTGATTTTGGCACACGTGCGCACGATGCGCGACTGTGGGCCAATAAACCCGCGCACAATTGTCACACGGCTGTGAAGAAAATCCCGGATGGAATTCTCTCAACTCAGCTTTGAATTTGATGTTTTGTATGTCGGCTTGGGTCGGTTATGGTGTCTGCAGGTTAATTAAGTAAAAATAAGAGCTAAAATAACCCAAATGGGGTAGGAAATTGATACCTTTCCCCAGTGGAGTCATCAATCTGTTGCGCCTCTTTTGTCACCTAAATGAGCAAAACAGAGGTGCTTACAAGCTTAGTTGGGTTATCTAAGCAAGGCAACAGTAAAGGAAAGGGTTAGAAGAATAAACATAAAAGACTAAGATAAGAATTAAACTAGGAAAGGAAAAAACAATTAAACTATTGTGCATAAGGACATAAGAACAAGAAACAAACAAGACTCATGTCACCAATGGAAAGGATTGTATTAGTGAAAAGAAAACACCAAAGAGAAAGGGGACTTTGGGTGCCTTCTTCCTCCAAGGGAGGGCTCTTGGACCCCCAATATTGAGCTCTTCTTACAACTTGGAAACTTGAAAGAAATGGTGAAAGAATCCCAAGCTAACCCACTCAAAAGGTGATGTGGATTGCCCAAATGGAATGGTGCTAGTATGCTCTTGATGAGAAAAGAGGTTTCCCAAGAGAATAGTAGTAGCATAACCTTGCAAATGAATTCTTTGAAAATGTAGTGCACCCATGGCCTTGTTTTATAGCACCACTTTGAGGTATTGTGCAACCAACTTTTAGTGTGAAAAGGGGTTGTTTAGGGCACCTTTAGGTCTTTGACCAACCACCCAGCTGGATCCAACCGAGATTTGGATGTCAAATCGACTTGGAAGCTGAACTAGAAGTGGGTGGGAGGCCAACCAACATCATAAATGTGTCGTTGTCAGGTGTGCATGACTTTTATCTTCCACAGTCACGCATCATGCGCATGTGTTATTTTCCTGCATTTCTTGATGGCGCATGTGTGTGCACGCCCTATGTAGTCTTAGCGCATCTTGATTTTATAACTGGTTGTATAGTTTTGGGCCTTTTGGAAATGCTTTTTTGGTAATTTTGGTCCATGGGTGAACTCATAGCTATTTGAAGATGCTGGATTCCTGTAACCATTTGTGGATGAAATTTCAGTGATAACAATAAGTGTCAATTGTGTGATAAACTTACATGTTGCATTGTTATTTACGTGTGTATTTTTATGGGTTTATCTTATGTGTGGTTATAACTGTCTGTATATTTATGAGTATTTCATGTATATGCTGCATGTATATGTTTACTATTATTGAAGTGTGAATCTGTGCATTTACATATGTATTTGACTGTTACGTTATATATATATATATATATATTTCCGCAAGATTTCTGTGTATATATAAATTAATTGCATGCAGTTCAAAAAATTTATATGGCATAGATCAATTGGATACTGGGTATGTTACAGTATGTTCCGCAGAGAGAACGAAAGAGTTCTCTGGTGTAGAGTGGTCCGACATGGATGGTCGGGAACGTTACAACATGGTATCGAAGCTTCAGTTTTCAACACTGAGCCAAGATGGGCCGAGAAAGTTGAGTTGAAGCGAAATGTGATAGAGGATTTATTTTGAAGTGGCCAAATTTGAGTTTGTAGAGCGTCCATGGTAAAAAGTAACATCAACTGGGTGGAATTGGGGAAAAGCCCCAATTTCTATTGTTAAATTCATGAGAAATGGAGAAATTCGGCCAAGTGATGAGATATTGCCGATTTAATATTTGTTCTAGCAAATTCAGATCTAGAATGGGTCGAATTTGAAGTTACAGTGAAGACATGATAGATGGAGTGATTTTAGTGGTTAAAATTCTCAATTCGCAAATTGATTTTAGATAAATTCGTTCCAGAAATGTCAACTTACAACGATTTGTTGTTGCACAGGTTGAACTGGTGTTATTGGGGTGAAATTGAACAAATTTCATGGTTTCATAATTTTGATGGTAAATTGGGGAAAAAATTAAGCCAAAAGCCCCAATTTTTGCAGTGGAACTGACGAGGAATTGATGTGCATAAAAATGAACTTGCACAAGTGGGCGCACTAAAAATGCGTGATGTGCACTGAAAAGCTTGTGATAGGTAAAATTCAGCACTGCGCGGTAAGATATTGAGATGCTGGTGCGTGCACTAGATTTCGGTGTCGTGCAGAAAAACGTTAGTGTGCGGGTGTGTGACTAAAGGACATCCAATGGACAGGGAGAAGGATGTCCAAT
This sequence comes from Picea engelmannii, assembly GCA_009831015.1. Lineage (NCBI taxonomy): Eukaryota > Viridiplantae > Streptophyta > Pinopsida > Pinales > Pinaceae > Picea > Picea engelmannii. The sequence goes on along the minus strand of ML783411.1, from coordinate 72,814 downwards.
GGACATGGAGAAGGAAGGGATGAAAACATGAATATGGCAGAGACCATAAAAAATTTGCAGAAGGATGTCCAAAGCCATAAAGATGATAATGAAAGGCTTATGAGATCCAAGGAGCAGCAGGATGACTTCAACATGAAGTTATTGTAGAGCTTGAACTGAATTGAAAAGAAGTTGGATAAGGAGAGTGGCTCAAGCAAATCAAGAAGTCGCAGGCCTCCTGATGAGAAAAGAAGAACATGAAGTGTTAGCAGACATCACCACCACTCCCTGAGGCATTGCAATAAGAGATCACATAGTAGCTCAAGTCCATCCCTTGTCAGGAAGCATAAGGGGTCTGGGGTGGATGAGCTACGAGGAGAAGTGAACAAAATCAAACCTCCTACATTTGATGGTGAGCACAAAAAGGATGAATATGCAGAGACATGGTTGCTGGGAATGAAAAAGTATTTTCAATTGCATAATTATTCTTCTCATGCAGAAGGTAGGATTTCTATCTATCAACTCAAGGGAAAGGCATCCATGGGGTGGGATCATCTTGTGTAGGTGCAAAACATTAAAGAGAAAAGTGTTACTTGGAGGGAATTCAAGAAGTATTTTGAGAAGAAATACTTCACTAAGAGATATTATGACAAGAAAATGAAAGAGTTCTTTGAACTCAAGCTTGGGAGTATGAACATAGATGAATATGAGAGAAGGTTTCTAGAACTGTTGAAGTATGTCTCTTTCATCAAGGATGAGACAATTAAGATTCAAAGGTATTTGAGTGGATTTCCATCATTTATCAGTGACAAAATACAATATGATGATCCAAAGACATTGGAGGAGACCATAAGGCGAGCTAAGTGCCTATATGATCAGAAAAACGCAAGGCCAACTTTCCAAAAAGCTTGCGAAGAAAAAAAGAAGTTCAACATGGATCATAGGAAGAAGGGAGCTAAGCCACCATTCTTCATAAATAATCCACAGGGACAAAAAACTCCTAAATATCCTAGAGCGATTGAAATAGGGGGTCAAAGGCCAAGACAACCACCTATTCATTGTTGGGGTTGTAAAGGAGATCACATGTTTAGAGAGTGTCCTCACAGAGGTGAAAAAGGGAGGACTGTTCACAATGTACAACAATATGAAACAATGGAGGACATGGGAAGAAATGTACCAAGGATCTATGCATCCCTGGACAACAAGAAAGCAGAGTATCACTCACATATGGTTGAAGTGGAAGGTATGATCAACAACTAAACCATTTCTATTTTAATTGATTCAGGAGCTAGTCATAGTTATATAGATCCTAAGATGGTGGAAAGTTTGCATTTGCCAAGAAGAAGGCATGGAGAATCTTGTTTGGTGAAGCTGGCCACAAGATCCAAAAGAAAAGTTAACGAGATGGTTAATTCATGTCTTATGGACATGAATGGACTGAACACCAGGGCAGATTTGAACATATTACCTTTAGGTTCCTATGACTGTCTAATTGCGATGGATTGGATGGACCAACATCCTGCCATCCTAGAATTTCATAGCAAGGCCTTTACTTTCTTGGATGAGGAAGGGACCCTAAGGAAGGAGCAGGGAATTCCCAAGGAAGTAACCATCTGAGAAATTTCATCATTGCAGCTGAAGAAATGTTACAGAAAAGGGTGTCAAATATTTGTAGCACATATGGAAGAGACACCTAAAGATAAGGTGCCAGATTTGGAAGATTATGCAGTCTTGGAAAATTTTGAAGATGTGTTCAGGGAGGTACCAGGACTACCCCCAAACAGAGATGTTGATTTCTCTGTAAATTTAATGCTGGGAGCAGCTCCAGTGTCAAAGATTCCTTACAAAATGAGTACACTAGAGTTGAAGGAGTTGCAAATGAATCTTGAAGAACTTATGAAGAAGGGGTATATACGCCCAAGTGTGTCACATTGGGGTGCCCCAATCTTGTTTGTGAAGAAGAAAGATGGAGCATTAAGATTTTGCATTGATTTCAGATAGTTGAATAAAGTGACTGTTAAGAACAAGTATCCTCTGCCAAGGATTGATGATCTCTTTGATCAATTGAAGGATGAAAAGATATTTTCAAAGATAGATCTTAGGTTAGGATACCATCAGGTAAGGATTAAAGAGGAATATATCAGGAAGACCACCTTCAGGACAAGGTATGGTCATTATGAGTTCACAGTGGTGCCATTTGGGTTGTCAAATGCACCAGCCGTTTTCATATGCTTAATGAATGGTGTTTTCCGAGAATATTTAGACAAGTTTGTCATTGTCTTTTTGGATGACATTATTATATATTACAATTTAGAAGAAGAGCATGGACATCATTTGAGGATGGTTTTTCAAGTATTAAGGGAGCATCAGTTGTATGCCAAGTTGAGCAAGTGCTCATTTTATCAGATGCAAATTCATTATTTGGGGCATATCATTTCAAAGGATGGGATAGAAGTGGATCCTGAGAATATAGAAGCCATTAGAGAATGGTCAGTGCCAAAGAATGTGACAGAGGTGAGATCATTCATGGGCCTTGCAGGCTACTATAGGAGATTTATTGAAGGATTATCAAAGATTCCGCACCCATTCATTTCCTTGCAAAGAAAGGGTGTGAAGTTTCACTGGGCATTGGATTGTGAAAAGAGTTTCCGACACATGAAACAATTATTAACAAGTTCTCCAATACTAAGGATTGTAGATCCAAATGAAGACTTAATTGCATGCACAGATGCATGTAAAGAAGGACTTGGTGGAGTCCTCACTCAAAATGGGTTTGTTATATGTTATGAGTCAAGGAAGTTAAAGGAGAATGAAAGACATTATGCCACTCATGATTTGAAGTTGGCATCTATAGTGCATGCCTTGAGGAAATGGAGACACTACCTCATGGGGAAAAGGTTTGAGCTAAGAAGAGACCATAATGGTCTGGAATATTTATTTGATCAACCAACTCTAAATGCTAGGAAAATAAGATGGTTATAATTTCTAAGTGAATATGACTTTGATATAAAACATATCAAGGGGAAAGAGAACAAAGTGGCCGATGCACTCAACAGAAGAGTGCATGAATTGCATGCTACAACCATTAGCATGTACCAATCAGATTTAAAACATAGAATTATAGAGGCTACCAAATCAGATTTGCAATACAAGGAATTAGTGGAAAAATTACAGCAAGGTAATTTGCAACAGAAAATTGAAGATTACAAGCTAGATAATGATGAAATTTTCATGTACAGGGGCATAATTTATGTACCAAATTCCCAGGAATTGAAAAATATGATATTGGGGGAAATGCATAATGTACCTTATGTTGGGAACCCAGGCTATCAAAAAACTATTGCAGCTGTCAAGAGCCAATATTATTGGCCAAGAATGAAGAAAGAAGTTGTTGATTTTATTGCCAAGTGTTTGGAATGTCAAAAGGTAAAGGCTGAGCATAGACACCTAGTTGGGTTGCTACAACCATTACCCATTCTTGAGTGGAAATTGGAAGTTGTAACAATGGATTTCATCACCAAACTTCCTAGAACAAATAAGCAACATGATTCTATCATGGTAGTGGTGGATAAGCTTACTAAAGCTGCCCATTTTATTCTAGTTAAGCTCACTCAAAAGGCAGCCAACATTGTTGATGTTTATATGAAGGAAATTGCTAGATTACATGGCATACCTAAGACAATTGTGTCTGACAGAGATCCAAAATTTACCTCAAAAATTTGGAAGAGATTATTTAATGGACTTGGAACAAATTTGAATTTTAGTACAACTTATCATCTAGAACCAGATGGAAAAATAGAGAGGGTGAATCAAGTGATTGAAGATATGCTGAGGATGTATGTGATGGATAAAACATCAAAATGGGAAGACTACCTACACTTGGTAGAGTTTTATTATAACAATGGGTACCAAGCATCTCTAAAGATGAACCCATTTGAGGTATTTTATGGTAGAAAGTGCAACACACCAATAAGTTGGGATAACCCAATAGACAGAGCAGTGATTGGGCCAAATTTTCTCATGGAAATGGAGGAGCAACTGATAAAAACAAAAAAAAATTTAAAGGCTGCCCAAGACATGCACAAAAAATATGATGATAAGGGTAGAACTCACAGAGAATTTAAAGTGGGTGATCATGTATTTTTGAAAGTAAAAGCCAACATAAGTTCTTTGAAGTTGGGAAATTGTTCAAAGTTGTCAGCTCGCTATTGTGGACAATTTGAAATCCTAGAGAGGATTGGTCCAGTAGCTTATATGATTGCATTGCCTGCATCTATGTTTGTTCATAATGTATTCCATGTATCATTGCTCAATAAATATATACCTGATGCTAATCATGTTATTGATTGGAATGTGATTCAGGTGGAGCAAGAAGGTGTTTTCCAAGTGCATCCGGTGCGCATTCTGGACCGGAAAATAAAACATCTCCGGAATCGAGCCATAAAGCTTGTAAAGGTCCAATGGACCTGGACGGTCCTGAGGACACTACTTGGGAGCATGAGGATGCAATGTGGGAAGAATACCCACATCTTTTTGAGGATTTATGAATTTTTTTGTATATAGGTACATGATGCTTTGAGGACAGTGCATAAATAAGGGGAGCGGATTGTAATATCCCTAGGCTGAACCCAATTTTAATGTAAATGAAAATGTACTTAAGATGGTGAGATTTTTGATACAATTTTTGTATGCACGTTTCATGGCATAGTACGCGCATGTACTGCGTAGTAAAATGAGCAAGTTTGTGCATTCTAGGATACCGCGTGCAACAACTTGAGTGTGCGCGATTTTGAGGCCATGGAGCCTTTTGTGTATATGCGACATTTTATAGGCTGGTGAGCCAGTTATTATAAGCTAGGATGCTTATGTTTTTATTAGGCTAGAGAGCCTAGATGTTAAAGGCTAGTGCGCCTATTTTTGTATATGTCTCATAATTAATATAAAATACATCGATGCACACAGAACGACCACGATAAAAGAGATGGGGGACTAAACTCCACTGGTTAGGGAAAGGGAGGGGCCTAAAAGTTAAGGAAAAGGGCTAATCTAGGGAGGTTAAGCCAAAAACGAATATTATATTAATATTTCTTAAATCATAAAGTATGGATAATTATTTTATCCTGAGTTCTAAAGTTGGGGACAAGTAGGCCAAAGTAGCTCCCAACATGACAAGTCTCAAGTTGGGGACATGCATACATATTTTTGGGACTTAGTTCATTTTCCCATATTTCCATCATTCCTTCCATCATTCAGTCATCCAGTCAATCATCCATGAGCATGCACACACCCATTAAGCTATTCTTTCTATCTTCATGATTGTACTTGGACCTGTATCCATAGCCATTTTTGTGTCGGTGTATCTAGTTAGCTTGGGAGCTGGACTGAAGAAGTAGGTTGTCAGGCCCATGGGATATTGAAGAGGCGGGTTGTCAGGCTCGTGAGCAATTCTCTGGGTGAGATAATTTCTTGGAATTGATTTCCTGAAGGTGCTAAACTACAACTACAGTGCTCTAAGACTTCCTGTTCGGCCTGTTGCTGAAGCCCGGAAAGGAATTGGGGTAGTTGAAGGACTATTGAGCAGAGAAGGGGAACACTTCCTAGGTGGGACAGACATGTGGGAAATGAGGGATTGTAGGCTGTTAGTTTGAGTTGGCACCTGAGATAGAGTCTTTCCTGTTGTCCATGAGCCTTTAGCCTGGTTAGGAATCCCTTTACCCAGGTGGAGTTTAGTCCCAGCTCGGGGGTGACTCATTGTTGAGAGTGATGAACAGTGTGGTCTAAGGCTGGGAGGTTTGTGGAAGGTCTGCACATAGTTGGTGACATTCTTACCAAGATAATTGTCAATTGTGTGATAAATTTACATGTTGCATTATTATTTACGTGTGTATTTTTATGTGTTTATCTTATGTCTGGTTATAATTGTTTGTATATTTATGGGTATTTCCTATATATGATGCACGTATACATTTACTATTATTTCAGTGTGAATCTGTGCATTTACATATGTATTTGGTTGTTACTTTATATATATATCCGCAAGAGTTTTGTGTGTATATATATTAATTGCATGCAGTTCAAAAAATTTATGTGGCATAGATCAGTTGGATACTAGGTATGTTACAGTATGTTCTGCAGAGAGAATGAAAGAGTTCTCTGGTGTAGCATGGCCCGTCATGGATGGTCGAGAACGTTACATCGGGAGTCTCCACTTCACTTGATTTCAAATATCTCAATGCCTGAAATTGCGAAGCGACCTTATTCAGATCGGCGGTTGGTCTTGCTTTGAATTTAATGACCATGATTGATTCCTCAAAAACCCCAGTATCCAGTCACTTAATAGGCGCTTACCCTTCTTTATGGCCCTGCTTTCCATATGATCACCGGCTATGATCATGGGCCCAATTCCTGGGCACTTTGGGACTTCGGCGCTTTGGGCCTTCTGTCTTCGTCCCTTCGAGATTTTGGGCACTTTGACACTTAGGGACTTCGGCCACTTCGACGCTTCTTACTTGGAAAAGCTTGCAATGAATTTCTCCATAGCCCAGATCTGGTGCCACAAGTTTTGTCGGATTGGACGACTCATGCTCAGTTCAGGTTTCAGGAATTTGGACCTTTGAAAAAACAACTTTAACAATATTTCGAACCCCCGATTCCCGCGAACCGCCGATATTATATTCTCAAGAATGTCTGTCGCTGAAGCTGATCTTACTTGTTGCTTGCATTTCGAGCCCGAAATGGACTGCTCTGAATGTTACGCTTTGACACTTCTTGTGCAGGGTGCGAACTTGGACAACCTACTTACCTTGACAACTATATGTGATAACACAATCCACAGTAAAAGTGCCCAACAAAGGGAATATGTTCCCAACAACGAGTACTCTGAGATAATAGATGTCGGAAATAGGTTGTATAAGAAGAATAAATTAGTAGAAGAATAGAAGTCTTGTTCTTTATCTTTGTTCACTCCTCAAACTGATAGGAGATAGTTGTTACAACCCTGAGATAGTACTGTAGAACAATCCTTGTGCTTGATAGAAATTCCCACGACCTTCATTGACAATAATATGCAACCCAACATTCAATAAAACTTCATTCAACAATAAAATCATTCCCAACAGTCCAGAACCAACACAACAACAGTTATCAAGCACCCATTGCACCCAGTAAGAAGGTGCCACGACCAAAAATCATTTTGTGCCTCTCTTCCACTCTTTTCAATATGAAGATTTGACCCCCACCCTTGTATTTTCACCTTCTTTAAGGAGTTATGTGCCAAACCTGTATAGATCACACCCAAGACAAGGGATACGCCCCGAACATTGGTATTTCTGATCCCTGCGATGAGATATGTGCCCCTGTGGTGATGGGTACACCCCACACAAGTAATAAATCGCCCAACAAAATGAGGAATCACTCAAGATGTCTTCAACTCAGCAAAACAAAGGAGGAAGTCTCCCAAGTAAAGAAAAAGTGCCCAACAGTGAAGTAAACTCATCCTCCTTTATTAAATCGATACCCACGCATCCATGTTAACTATCGAATGAAGGAACTCAATCCAGTGAAGTGAAATGAAGAAATATGAAGCGACTTCTTCCTCAGATATGAATAGGGTGTATAGTTTCAACACCGAAACCAAATATAGATGAAGGGTTTCCAAAAACCCTAGTCTCTCTTCTTAAGAGCTCTCAAAAATCTATTTTCCAAAATGAGTGAATTCAAGAATGAGGGGTGCTTCCTCTTTTCCCCCCTTTTATTTCTCATTGAATTAATTCCCGCTCACTTTACTTTTAATTTTCTTTTAAAGTCACTTTATTCTTGCACACTTTATAATTTTGAAGTGACTTTATTTTTCCTAAGACCCATGTCTGCCATTTTCCCCCTTTTCACCTTATAAAGTCATTTCCTAGGAAAAAGTTGAGTTCCCTAGGTATCTTTTCCAACTTAGCCTACGGGAACCAATTTAGGCTTGCAGAACCATTCCTTATGCTTCCTAGGCCAACGAGGACATTACACATACGTAAAAGTATCCAGGTGCACAAGATTTCCCAAATATGTAGTCCTAAATGTGGGTGGCCTTGAAAGCATTCTTGCCAAATTATTAGTGCTACCCTTATTATATTTTATGATTGGATCAATCTACTACAAAAACCCCAAGTACATGTAATATCTGGTTTACATGTAAATATTGTAGTGGCTAGTGATCAATGTGGATAATGGTTTCATTTCCCATTATATAGTGATCCCAATTCTTAATATCTTGAACTAGGGAATAAAGTTCCTTATCATATGTAGGGTACGTCATAACTCCTTGAAACATTTCATAATGATAGCATACTAGATAACCTCCCTGCATCAAAACCACTCCCATAGCATATCCAGTTGCATCGTCTCCACTTTGAAGGGATTATGCAAATTAGGAAATGAAAGAACTAGTCCTCAATTGGTCTATCGTTTCGTCTCATCACAATATATATGTTGATTCTTCCCCACTGGAAACTCTTACCACTAGGTGTTTTGTCATCGAGTGGCATAGAAAAAACTAAAAAGGATACTATAAACTTTAATAAGTACTATACTACCCCAACAAATCTCTTAACTTTAGTGACATTAGTAGCAAATGACCACTTGAAAACTCCCTCCATATTTGCAAGATCTATCTTAAGTTCTCCTCCACCAATCACATAACCCAAACACACCAATGAATTCTACGCAAACTCATATTTCTTAAGGTTATCTGGTAACTAATGCTTTTTCAAAGTCTCTAAAACTTGCATGGAATGTGAGATGTGCTCTTCCTAGGTAGATCTCTAAACCAATATGTCATCCAAATGCACTGTTACAAATGAACCTAAAAAGGGACACAATACATCATTCATAAATTCTATAAATGTAGCTAGTGCATTATATAAACCAAAAGGCATTACCAATCGTTCATAGAGAAGGTCGCCTTATAGGTATCTTGTTCTTTAACATGTACTTGGTGGTATCTTGATTTGAGTTCCAACTCGATGAAGTACTTGTCATGTTGCAACTGATCTAACAAATCATTGACCTTGGGTATAGGGTACCAATTCTTAAGATAAATCTTGTTCAAATCTTTGTAGTCAATACACATTCACTAAGTCTCCTCCTTCTTGGGTACTATGATGATAGGTGACCCACAAGTTGAGGTGCTTGGTTGAATTATTCCTTACTCCAACTACTACTACAATAGTTTATTCACTTCATTTGCTTCTAAGATAGACTATCTATACAACCCAATATTTGATAATGGAGAGTTAGGTAGAAACCATATATCATGCTCCACTTCCCTCTTAGGTGGTAACCCTTTAGACTCCCAGAACACTCATTTATATGCCCGCATCAACTCCTCCAAATAATGTTTTTACTTTTTAGTAAATTCCTCCATGGATTCATTTACTCTTACTAATTCATCATCGAGCTAATTCTTTCATAAAAGAAATAATACATATTTCTTACTAGAATAGATCAAGTTTTGGCAAGGTTGGCACTTACCAGAAATATCTTAGATTTACCTTTGTGTGCATTGATGACGTAAGAATTCCCATCCTTAATCATACGGTACTGGTTTCTCTCCTGATAAAGATTGCATCCGCATACACATGTGGGGGCTTCCAAAACAATATATCACACACGTTAAGGGGTACTACATCTACCTCCACTTAATCAATAAAATATACGCTTATATAAAATTTGATCTTACATTGTTTTGTGACCTTCAACTCTGCATCCTTATTTACCCATCCCAATGGATAGGATGATCATGAACTTTCAACCCAATCTTGCTAACCAGATTGCGTGTTATGAGATTGGATTGTGAACCAGAATCAAATAAAGAATCTACCCTGGTATTTTTTACCTATATCTTAATGTGGAAGAGTTTTTTCATCTCCTTCTCTTCTTTGTGATCAAGACTACTGAGATCTACCTCCTTCTGCACTATAGTGAATACAATATTTCAATTCACATCCAAACTAATCTCAATCGGGTTGTCTAAATCCATGGCTAATGGGTTCTTCTTCTTGGTGTCCTTCTTATGGTTCTTGGGATTCAATTATGGATGTAGCTTCCAACATTTTTATTCAATGTCACCATATATATTACAATGGTCTCATTGGTTTGGATCCTTGCACTAATGTGGAGTGGATGTCATCTTCTTGTATTTTCCTTTCCACCTCTTCTTCCAATCGTTGGAAGCATCCTGGTGGTATTTTTGTTTAAAAGCACTTGGTTGTCCTTCTTATGGCCTATGTTATCCAAGTGTTGTTCTTGCACACAACCCTCATCAATGGTCCCTAGTTTTAGGAGCATCACTTTCTTTCACAAATGATTGTGTAGACCCACGAGATACTTTAGGAGTATGTCTGGGTTCTTAGGAGAGATACCCAACATAATCACCATCACCCTCTAACCTAAGTGTCTTTGGATTTCCCACCAAGTTAGTGCATGGCCCTCTAGTTTCAGTTGGGAAAATAAAATTATTTTCTCTTCGTCTATATTATGGACATTTAAATACACTTCTAATTGTTGTAACCAATGACTCAACTTAACAACATTGATCTCACCTTAGTAGCACTTGATGTCGACTTTTGCTTCCATTTTGAATATAGATTGTGAAGGAGTGATAACACTAGAATTTGGTTTCTCTTTCTCAATCTCTTTTTTGACTCCCTTTCTAGGTCTTCACTATCTCCTAATTCTCATCCAACCCAAATTCTAAGTTAGAGCCACCAACTTCCCCAAAAGGTTCAAACTTGTTCAGTAGACTTGTCGTGAGGAGGGCCATGTAGCAAGACATATCAACGACTTGTTCTTCTAGCTTCACAAATCTCTCTTATGTTGCATCTCGTGGGTTTTTATGACTAGACTCATCTTCCACGGCTAGGGTTTTGCAAGTTCCTTCTTAAGCCAATTTCTAGATCCTTTTACTTCCCACAAAAAACCCAAAGAAAACTACTCTAATATCAATATCATCTTTAAACTACGATGGATATTCTACAAGAATGGTGCATCCCAATAGATCTTACAATATTCTATAATATTTTATTAGGAAATTTATTTCCTTAGATCTCAGATTTGTTATTACTAGCTTAATGCTCAAATTTATGAAAATAACCGAAATATGAAAATGAAAGAACAAGAAAATGAGAACACCATCTGCACAAATGAAAACAAGATGTATCCCGGGAAACCCAATATGGAAGAAAACCTAGCTAGAAGGTGAGGCTTTGTTTCTTTCTTTTCTTGAGTTATGAAATGCAAGTACAAAGAAAGGGCACTCACTATGAAGTTGTCTTTGACATAGTGGATTGACTGACTGCTACATAATCCTATACCTCCTATGTTATTCTCTAATATAGCATTCCTAGATGCTTTGCTCAACTATTGAACAAGTACAATACTAAAAGAATCGAACTCTTTCTCTTCTTAATGGCCCAATATTTAATATATTCTGATAGCCTTCTAAGGTTAGAGTTTTTGCTTGCCTCAACCCTCAAATAGTGTTAGGGTTTTGGACCTTCCATAATCATTTTGAAAGTTCACACATACTAGCCTCAAATGTGGGTTACGAGGGTTGATGTTGCATCTACTCGTACCATGGTGATCTATAAGGTAGGTCCACTTGTGAGAGACATACTTTCTACATATGAACTCGCATTGAGGTGATTTTTCAACCACTGGAAAACTATGGATGTTATTTAATGCCTCAAACTAGCCCTAAACAATTTTGAACCCCAAATCTACAAACCATATAATAATCAATTCCAAATTATTTTTAAATAATCTATACAAATCCATTGCTAATAAAACTACACATATATACAAATCCAACTATACAGATTACATTGAATATATATATATATATATATATATATATATATATATATATATATAAAACTACATACACATATAAATCCAATCATACAAATTATATAAATTAAATCTATATATTTATAATTTTATGACTTTTATTGTTGACTCACACGTGCACTGCTATGCTATTTTATAATTTACATATCTTCATCTAAATTTGAACCCATAAACTTTCTAGAGGAAACACATATTGAACCTTACTCTCACCCCACTCATTAATTTTATTTTTATAATCACGTTTGATATTATTCTGAAGATACCCAACATTTGTATCATCACTATTTACATCATGAGAGAGTATCACTAATTTACAGTGAACCAAATCATTAATGACATTTAATATTTTGCCAGTGTCAACTAGTGATTAGACTCGCCGCTTTTTTATTGTATTTTTTTGAGGGAGTTGGTGTAATGAATCTTTCCACACCCATCAAGATCCATCTGCCATGATTGTACTTGTAGGGTGACCCCAACATAACTAAATTCCGAACCATGGTTGAAAGTTCCAGCGCATTGATGCAGGCACATTATTACAGAATCAAATTAATAAATGGAGAGGTTAACTGCATCTACTCACGGAGCTGTGATAGCTATTATGGAGAGATATTACTTTATCTAGCTCATATATTTCTAAAGAAAAATCAACATACCAACGACATAATCTTTGCTGGACACCAAATAAATATGGTGTTGGACTAAATTTTTTATTTTTTTGTTTTTTCTGGATAGTGATGTAAATTTGGACAAAATCATTGTTTTTTGTTGTTTAAATTGTATTTTTGAATATATTAATGAATTCAGCTGGTTGAAAAATCTTAAACACTTGGATTTTAGAAATTTAGCCACTCAAATCTGCAGATCCAACCATTAAATTTCAAACAAAATCAAACAAAAAAAATTACAAATAAACAATAAAAAAAAACGTTTAAACTACTACAATAAATATACATATATAACTAAAAAACAAAAATACAAAAAAACTCAAGAGTCCAAAGTCCAAGGGTCATGAAGTGGGAAGGCAAGCTCATGATCATGATGAAACAATAAAAAGGATGATCATGATGAAACAATAAGAAGGGAGAGGGAGCGCACAATATCGACTCTTTCATTCCATTCATTTTCATTGTTTCTCGGTCTCGTCTATATCTTTCCCTACGAATCCCTATTAACTTAGAGCCATCATATCCAGGATTTCCTATGCTATCTGCGGATTGATAATTGGTGGCACGACACTCACTAGGTGGGTGGGGTGTTCGTGCTGAATGATCTTGTAACTTTGTGTAAAGTGAGAGAGAAATTAATTATAGTGGTAAAATTTATTATAATTCAGTTGTCATTTAACAGTGAGAAGATTAGTGACTGCTATGTATGAATGTAGGTTGATTTTTGCTGTTGTCAGAGGTTTTGGGGTCTTGGGTTATTAACCTATTTTCTTAGCCAAACAGAAAAGATTTTAGTTCATACTGCAAAACCAAAGGTAAAAGAGAAGTTATGTCATTTCACACAGATGATTCCTTATTTTTTTAAATTTGCTAATATTTTTCAATTTATCTCTCTATTTATCCAGTAAAAAGTTGGTTTCAAGTAAAGTATAATTGATCTCTTTATATAGTTTTGGGTAATTATAACAGTTATGTCATAATCAGATATTTAGTTCAATCTTATACATAACTATTTCCCATCTTTATATTTAACTTCTTTCTTTTCTTATCATTCTTAATTTTTACTTAAATTTGTATAGTTCATCAGTATCATTTCAAAATCATCATATAATTTAAATATTATTAATGATTAACAACTAAAAATTAACTCTTGATATTAAAATAAACTATTTTAAATTATAGTATTTAATTTCTACTGATATTAAAATGATGATTTGATACAATGTTTCATATTTATCACAGAATGATTATATTTTTTTCAACAGTAAATGTTAGGGGAAACTCACTAGATACTTCCCCACTTCGTCGATGATATATAGTGCTAAACCACAGAGATACAAGACTCGACCTAGTGAAATCTCCCAAAAAAATATATGCACGTCTCATCAACTACCACACAGAATGATTATACTTATATTCAACTCTCTTCTCCTCTTGTATAAGATTTATTCTGTAGTTACATCTATTTGAAATAACGCTATGGTATCCCTATCTTGTAAATAATATCCCAATCTTGTAAATAGCTTTTATGAAAACAAAATCTCTCTCTGATTGTCATAGCAAGCAATAGAGAGGTACAAGACCAACCAGTGCAACTGCAACAAATTTTTGGAGAATCACCTGTAATGGGTGACTCCAAGAGACTGTCTGCAGATGGGACATGTCGGCTGAAATGCCAGCCATTGGTCAATGCAGCCCACATGGAACATATGACCGCAGTCGGGCAACAGCCGCAGGACGTCCACCGATTCCTGGTAATCCTCAAGGCAAATGGCGCAGGAACACATAATTTTTTCATGCTGCTCTTCGGATGCAGGTGATCGAAAGTCGTCAAGTAATTTCTCCGAGTATATAATCTTGGGACATGCTTCCAACGTTGCTTGGGCGATGCCCCGTGTGGCGCCCTCCTCCATGGCTCTGCGCATAACACCGACTCGGCCACCGTTTGCAGTTATATCGGAGGCGATGCCTGCAACGTTAAACTGATTAATTGTCAATCCAGGAAAGATTGGGCGTACCCATCGAAATATAGCTGACAGAATCAATACTGCGAGGAGAAACATGACTCCCAACGAAACCAGCGAAGCATGGTGTATCTGAGTTGAAGCTGAGCTGCCGACCCTGCTGGCCTTCGAATCGCTGTTACTAATATTCATCGTTAATTAATCTCTGCACACCCTCCAGACTTCTGCCTTGATTCAAGCTCTGCAAGAAGTGCCAAACATTATTTTTTTCATATGGCTTTCCAGTTCTCCATTCGAGGGTCAGACAGCCATTGACGAATATCCAAATCTGTATATATTCGTTTTGCATTTTCGAATATGTTCAATCATAAACCCTGCCTGCACATTTTCCATATTAAAAGGAAATATGATAAGAGAGAGTTGCAACAATCGTGTATATCATATCCCTCTAAGCTGTCCAGTCTATTAAAAAAAACTTATTTATTTGTAAACGATTCCCTTATGGCCATGGACACAGCTAATCGATTCCCTATAAATATTTAGTTTTTCAATTGCTGCTGAGTATTGACAGCCGAGCAGTTTGAATATGACACGTTCATGTTAATCTCCTGCCCTGTTGAGTGTTCATATCTTAAAAATAAAAATAGGTGAATAATGTTGAGTGTTCATATCTTAAAAATAAAAATAGGTGAATAATATTTTCTGTTGATCTCATAAAAATACAAATTTTGATAAATAGAAGTGTAGTCTTCATCTAAATAAACTATGTAAATAACTTTGTGAAACCTCAATTTTTGTGAGAGCCATCAATTCCAGTAAAACCCAACAACAGTTCCATGACATCACAACTTAATTTCCAAAAGATTTTGGCTTTATCTCTTAAAAGCTTTGGTTTATATACTTTACACTGGATTTCAGGTTAGTGGAAAAAAAAAAAACTTTTGCGTGTGATGATACCAATAAACTAATTATGCAGTGTTTCATGTAATAATTAAGAAGTTTGCTAGTTGTTCTACCAAACAGTTTTTTTAGTTGGAATTTGCCATATAAATTTATAAGAATTACTATTTTTTGTTGTTTAAAATCCATTTTTGAAGGTAGAAATAGATTCAGTATGTTGAGAAATTCTTAGGGCACTAAAATTATACAAAAATAATCACTTAAATATATAAATTCAACAATTTTTGACCAGATTTTTAGAAAATATCCCCTTAAAAATCATCATTTAATATAATCTTTAACCTACTACATTGGTGTCATTATTATAATTTTATGATAATTTATCACTAATATGAATTGAATTTATAAAGTCCTGTTACCTTTCCTTTAATAAAAAATGGATATATACAATGGAATTTCTTTAAAGTAATACAAATGTTAAGAATTTTAATGTAGTATTAAACAAATAATTTAGAGAATCATGTTTTTTTTTTTTTATGATATTTGTTTAAATAATCAATGTCATTGAAGTTAAAACAACTGTATAACTTAAAAAAATTGTAATTTATAAGTTTTAAATAAAATAATTAAAATTACAATATAAAAAGATACAAAACCCAATACTTCTAAAACTTAAAAAAAATAATTTATAAATTTTAAATAAAGTAATCAAATTATAATATAGAAAGGATATAAAAACCCATGTCATTTTAAAAAGATTTGATGATTCATACATTAATTAAAATGTGTTTTTTAGTTTGGTGTCAATAAGCTAAGTTTTGTTGGTATTTGAATTTGGGCGAGGACAATGAGAAACATACCTTCCAATTATTGGAGTAAACTACCTTATTCAATACATGTTTCTTAGTTGAGAATCAAGGGGGTTAGAGTAAGTAAACTTAAATTAAAGATTCAAGTCATTTGTTTTATAAATGAGACCATATCACATATCAATTTAATATTTAACTAAGTTGTAATCTTAAATTATATCATTATTAAAATTATTCCATCTAATATAGAAGATTTGAAAACATTTCATTTCTTGAAAAATTACAATTTCATAGAAATCTTAAAAAAAAACTAAAAAAAAAAAAACACTAAAAACTAAAAGTTTAAAGACTTTAAACTCTTAATAAAAAAATAAACTTCAATACCGAATTTATAATACTTAATTAATGAATTAAACCAAGTTTTGAGAGACCCTCCATAACCCTTATTCGGTTAGTAAGGTCGATCCATTTGTTGGATTCCTCACGAAGATAAGTCTCTTTTACTTCAACATTGACCGCTTGACGTGCATGAGTAATTTCTATTAATGCTACTATCATATGAGGTTTATTACGTAGGTTATAATCATGATGAAGTGATGGAAATATATATGGGTTTTAACCATGCACCTAATAGACGTTGAAAGGATCAAAACTGATATATACATATTTTATTCGGTTTTGAAAATATGAGTTTAAGATATATTTATATTAGTTTATTTTATGACAGAGTTTTATAATTATTATGGTTTATTTTTATAATGTGTTATTATTATATAGACTATTTTTAATTTTAAAGATTTTTTTTTTTTAAATTTAATTTATTAACATTACACTATGGCATATTAACATAGTTTAAAAGTGTTATGAATTAGTTTAAGGTTTTTTTGGTGATTTAAAATAATCAAAAGGGAAATCAATATTTTTAAGGTGAAATCTAGCACAAATCATTTTGGGTTAATAGAATTTTACATACCCAATGTTAACATTGCATAATTTAGTTATAGTAGTGGTATTTAAGGTTGCTAAATCTATTTCTTTATTAAAAACAATAATTTCATTAATTTAAAATTGGAATTTCGATAAAAATTACATAACCGGATTATGACAAACCAAAAAAATATAAAATATAGAATGTTAGCCATATTTGTGACACATCTACCTCGAATATAGATACATATCACTATTCTCGATGCAAGAAAAATAATGAATAAGGTACTAGATTGGGTTATAAGTAATGGCACATATGTTACTTGCATTTAGAAATATAATTTTGTAGTTACAATTTTCTCTTTCGAGGAAATTGCAACTAGCCTATGAAGCAATATCAACTTTAATTGATTCAAAGTCCACCACTATTCAAATGTTTGAAAGAAAACCATATAGCCACATGTTATTTTACAAAACAAAAATACCATAACTTACACCAATGGAAAATGAATTATTGTTATTGAAATTAGTGACATCAAAGTCTCCTACTAGGTAGTTCAACCTCACCCTTACATGCAAAAAAATTGCATCCATCTCATGAAAAGTGTCTTGTATTAGCCACGCCTATCATTTGAGGTTATAAGTTGTTCCAAAAAATTGTTGTGGTTTTAACTATGGTTGTCAGTTAAAACCCAACGCACCAAGAAGTGGATGATAATAAATAACATAATAATAATAACAATAATAAAAAGGATAATAATAATAGTATAATATAATATTAAAATAAATAGGGAAGTATAGTCAAAGAGAGAAGTTAGTTCATTTTGTATCTAGTAAGCCTACAAAAAGAAGGCTACTCTATATAAATCATACACTTGAATTTTAAAATACAAGCAATGTTCTATTAATTTTCTATCTCATTCTATGTCAAATCATATGATAACAATTCTCTCTTGGATTTTGTAGCTTCCATAAGGGATTCCTTCCCTTCTTCTTTAGGCTTTAATTATTATCCATTATAGCGATCCACTCCCTCCATCTGAAACCTTTCTTTTCCTTGCATTCCTAGAATCCATAGCCAAGGAAAGTAGAGGATCCAACCTCCTCTCTATCCGACATCCATAGGAAATATAATAGGGACAAACCCCCTTATAATCTTTACAATGGTGGTGCTTCCTTTCCTAGCACTATGGCCAGTCTAACCACTAAGCACATTGACTAAAGCCACTTTGACATATATTGAAAGTTCATGAATGCAACCATTCAACTACTTGAACATATCTATTTTGAAGCTCTATAGAAATTACAACTACTTGGCCTAAAACAATCATGGGATGCAACAAGTTATCACTTCTTAAACATAAGCTCCCAATTCCTAACCTAGAGAAAAACTCCCTAGAAATCTTGGCTCAAGAAATTGCTCTGATACCACTTGGGGTGTTCTTTATTAGAAAAATAGAAGATTCATAATGGAACTAATTGAATATAATAAGATTTAGAACTAAAATGACAAATTATAACAACAATAAGCAATTGTATAAGAACCAAAATGCTACAAATAGAAATAACTTTATTAAGAAAGAAATGTTCACTTACCTATTCAAGGGGGTAACCTCTAGATTAGAAAAGCTCCAATTACAATATCCTTCACACACTACAAGGAGAACACGTTCTAGAAGATGTTTTTGCAGATATTTTTAGTGTTACCATATTTGGAAAAAATTTCAAGAAAACTTTTGCTACAACCTTCTCTATTAGCTACATAGGTTTTAGCAGAGGTTTGAGAGGATGTTCCATATAACTAAAAAAAATGGTGTGCAAAGTGTTGATATTATGGTAGCTTCGGGAGGTATTAACCTCCACATGTAACGGTCACAAGAATATCATATTTTGGGAAGAAAGAAGAAACCCTAAAGCATTGGACATAACCCTAGAAGACAAGTCGGCTAAAGGAAATATTTAATATTGATTTTTTAGCCTCCAGAATGAGAAGTTGGCCCAGATAGATAAGGAGGAGAAGTATAAATACAGAACACCATATCTAATTTGAAGGACATAGCTCACAACTACAAAAATCTAGTGTGCACTGCAAAAATTCAGTAAGTGCGCAAGTCTGGAGAGTAGCTGCAGATGCAGCTACTGCAACTAGTATTTTCAGTTTTAGGCTTGGACTTTCTCTTGGTTATGGTTTGGAATTTCTTCCTTGTGCGTTAGCTCTGGAAAGAGGTATGCTACATTGATTGGCTATTAGGCCTAGGGTTTGATTCTCGAATTATTCTTTGTCAAGGTTAAGGTGCTCGGGGGTGGCTTCAGCCTATGGTTGGGTGACAATATTGCTATATTGTCTATGGTTAAACGAGCACACCTTTTATTTCTAATAGGTTATGGGCCCACACTGTCTTTGGAAATTATAACCGTTGGAAGATAGATTGGGAGGATTTTCTTAGTTACAGTTGCAGTTGGAGTCAAATTTTTGGTGCAACAATGAAACCCTGACCCTCTTGTTAAGGCACCTTATTTGAAGTGATTGACCTAATTTCTAGATATCCTAGTTCTCCCTAGCCTAGAACACCTCCTGGTACTCTCATCAAGATAAGACGTCAAGTTTGATTTTTTGGTCAAAGTCAAAGATTGACCAAGCCAAAGTCAAAGGTTGACCAAGTCAAAGAAGTCATGACCTAATCTATGAAGTTAGAAAACAAGTTAGAAGGGGCTTCTAACTTTAGAGCATGGAAGACAAGAATTTATCTCATCCTTTCCAAGAATAAAGTGTTTAATATCGTGAAAGGAAAAATCATGGAACCATAGTTTGAAGAAGGAAAAGAGAAGGAACCTCAGAATGTTGCAATTATGGAGAAGTTCAAAGACAATGAAATCAATGCCATGAGTATCATAGTGGATTCTGTAAAAGACCACTTGATATCCTACATCTCTCATCTTGACTCATCTAAGAATATGTACGATGCCTTAACTAACCTCTTCTCAGTCAGAAACATTGGACAAGTAATGAGTCTGAAGAATGAGTTCCGTGACATGAAAATGAATGATTATGATAGCATAAAATCATACCTTGTGAGAATCTCTCAGTTAAGAGATCAACTAAAATCTATTGAAGAAATCATTTCAGAGAAGGAACTGGTAAATATAGTACTCAATGGTCTTCCCAAGACATGGGATGCATTTGCCGCAAGAATGAACACAACAAAGGAGTATCCCACATTTGAAAAACTTTGGACTTGTTGTGCAAAAGAACAATCAAGGATTAACAAAAAAGAGAAATCCGAAAAGAAATATGATGATCAAGCTTTCACAACAAAGTTCAAGAATTTCAGGAATAAGAAGAAGTTTGGCTCAAGGAAGAAACCAAATCAAGAAAAGGATATGTCAAAGATACAATGATTCAACTATCGAAAATATGGTCACTACAAGAACCACTGTCCTGAGTTAAAGGAAAGAAAGAAAATCCAGAACAACCAGTTATTATTTACTGAGAATCACAAGACTACTAGCTTGGTTTGAACTCACTAAGAAAAAAACAAGAAGAATAAATGGAAGTTATGATAAAGAACAATGTGAAAAATACTTATGAATGGAATCATTGCAGGATTCAGAGGTTCTTCAGAAGGAGGGAGAAGACTATGACAACAACATGTTCCAGATATACCTCTTGTAGTATCCATGGATTGGAATTTACATGTAAAAGACTGTTCTTCCCAATAAAGAAAGTGAGAAAGAAGCTTATACCAGAAAGATACCCATGTATGCAGATATAAGAAGACCTTGTATGGATTCAAACAACTTGATGCATAGTATCTCATATACAACAGAAGCGTGGTGAAAACTTTCTATGATAGAGATATTGTATCATAATAGTTACTTAGAAGTTTGGGATGGTGGATTGCTAATCCATGGAAAACTCTCATGATGACAGAAGAAGTGCTACTTGGATATGTTTCAGTTTGAGCCTTGTCAGGGTGTCATGAGCTAGTAGGAAAAAAAAGTGTTGAATTCAACCATGATATATTGTAATGATCAGATCTATATGAAGCCTTCAGAGAAAACCAGTGTTCCATGACATACCGAAGTACATTCAGATCAAGCATTATATTCTTTGTGATGAATTCTAGAAAAGAGAAGTGATTCTCCAATATATCTCCACATATGAACAGATAGGAGATATTTTGGTAAAGCCTCCATCCAATATGAAAAGTTGCATACTTAAGAAACAAAATGGGGATCCTGGAGACAACTTCCTTATTGAAAAATGAAGAGATTACTCCCAGGTTGGGAAGGATCACTAATTTTCTATTGATTTATGGAAATACATTTTTTAGTTCGAAAAATGGTCCAGGATGATAAGTTCTTTTCCAATTCGGAAATGGTTTGAGATTTCTGACAGACATGCATTTTCCAGTTCAGAAAATGGTCCATATCGAACAATCATTTTCTGAATGAAAATGGTTCAATAGATTGTTGATGTATCATAGACATCGATTCCCCTTGTGGCCAGTGTGGGGGAATGGTCTAGGACAATCATTCTTCTTGGAAGTCACTCTGAGTAGTGTTCAAGTAGAATGGTCCACCTCACCAAGAAGTCATTTTTTTGAAGTTCATAGATGTGAGAAGTTTCAAAGAATGGTCCATTATGGAGGTTGGTGTAGGACAGTCATTTCCATTAGGAAATGGTTCGGACATTCATTCCCTAGGGAAGACTCATTCTATCTAGGTTTCACTATGATTAGTGTCAGAGGAATGGCCCAGTTAGGTGAATGGTCTAGGTTCAACAAACAAGGATAGGCATTCCCTAGGGTAGACTCATTCTCTCCAGGTTGCACTATGACTAGTGTTAGAGGAATGGCCCAGATAGGTGAATGGTCTAGGCTAAAAAAATCAAGGAAAATTATTCTTCTGTGCTTGAGAAGAATAGTCCAAATAGCCCATGGTTGATGTTTTACCTTCTGAGGACAAATCCGCTTCCAGATATCAAAGATGTGAGTGGAAAAATGGATTAGATGACTCATTTTATATCATGATATTGTTTTATGTAGGTCGATATCAGATGATATGATTTCTATGGAGACTGTATGTCTTTGGACAGTAGATGTATGCTACTGTGATGGATGTGTTCCACTAGTTGTGACTATGTGTCATTGATTAAGTAGATGTGTGCTACTTCGTGTGGTTGTGTACCACTAGATAGTAGTTGTGCACTACTATGGATAGACATAGTTGTGTTCTATTGAATGACATTGTTTTGGAAATGATTATCAGCTAGATGGATAGTCAGTGTGTTGGTGGAGAGACATTCTCCAGACGGAAAATGGTCCAAGACATTTATTCTCTATGACATATGTTTGGATTAGAAGAATAGTCCTTGCAGCCCATGGCATATCTTCCAACATATGTTGAAATAGTTATTCTTATAGGACACATGTCCAGATTAGAAGAATGGTTCGTGTATTACTCTGTGGAGTGAGTGACTTATTCAACATCATGCCTGATTACTCATATGGAGTATGGATTTGAGATATGATGTAGTTGATGCTATCAGATGATACTGATAGTGATGATGGTGCTCATGATCTAATCATGAGATAGCATGTGTGGCTATGATGATGCTACCGATTAAATGTTATGTTTGTGCTCAAGACAATTTCTTTCAATACCTCCCTAACTAGGAGGGAGTGTTCATATTATGGTAGTTTGAGGAGGTATTAACCTCCATGTGTAACCCTGACAATAATAGAATATTCCAGGAAGCAAGAATAAACCCTAAAGCATTGGACATAACCCTAGAAGACAAGTATACTAAAGGAAATATTCAATATTGAGTTTTTAGCCTCCAGAATGAGAAGTCGACCCAGGTAGCTAATGAGGAGCAGTATAAATATAGGACGTGAGAGCTCATTTGAAGGAAACAGCTCGCAACTGCAGAAATCCAGTAAGTGCACAAGTCTAGAGAGTAGCTACAGTTGCAACTACTACAACTAGTCTTTTCGGTTTTAGGCTTGCAATTTCTCTTGGTTATGGTTTGGACTTTCTTCCTTGTGTGCTAGCTCTATAGAGAGGTATTATACATTGATTGGCTATTAGGCCTAGGGTTTTCTTCCATAATTATTCTCTGTCAAGGTTAAGGTACTTGGGGGTGGCTTCGGCCTATGGTTGGGTAACAATATTTCTATATTATCTATGGTTAAAAGAGCACACCTATTCTTTCTAACACAAAGTTTGTAGCGAAGATTTTTTTTTGGTATTCTTCTTGTCAAAATGCACCAGTGAATTAGTGACAAACATGAACTGGTGCATTACTATAATAAAGCACACCAATACATTAATATAATAAAAAATCCCCAAATCTTAATATAAAAAAATTCCCCCATGTGTATATAATTATTACACACCGGTTACACCTTTTTTCGTTGTATGTAGAGCATTGATTTTCTTATCATTTTTACGCATTGGTTCAACCTTGTTTTCTTATGAAGCACTAATGCATTTTAGAATTTATCTACCTTGGTGCATTTATGCTACAATTATCCCCAGTGCAATCAAGTTATCTGGAGATCTTGTGCATTTAATATAGCATGCACCCTGGTGCTTGTGTAATTAGTATGTATCGGTGTATTTTTTACCATGTGCTCTGAAGGATAGTGAAATTTTGAATATTTGAGGTGAGATGTTGGCACCATTATTTTTAATATGCACTGGTGTGTATATTATAGTAAAGACACAAGTGCGTATATAATATTTAGAATCATGGTGCATAAATAATATTTATAATCTCGATGCATATAATAAATGTAATGCATTGGTATGTAAATTATTTTTAGTGCCCTGGTGTATATTTAAAACATGAGCATCATACAATTTTGAAACAATAAGTATTATTATGCATTGTATCCTTTACGGAACCGTGCATTTTCTCAATAGTGAGTATCGTTGCTTTACTATAATTAATATGAACTTGTGTGTATAACTACCCAAAAAACACCTATGTCTATATTATGACTTTCACTCTCTAGTTACTTCAAAAGAAAACAATACACTGATCTATGTATATATTTTAATTCATTGATTTTTACAAATTTTCAATTAATCATTTCAAAATCAAATATTTTTTTATAATAATATTATTTTATATTTTGTTATCGCATTTCGATATAATAATTGCATTAATGTGTTATCCAACCAATTAAACCTATGTTATTTGTAACAATGTAAATCTTCCAGATATTAATTATTAAAGAATGCAACATTTTACAATATTTGACAATCCAATGAAATAAGAGACCCATTTTATTATATATGAACAAGAGACCCATTTTCATACAAAAATGGACAACGTAAAGGTCTAGTACAATAATCAAATTGAAACCAATTTTTAATTGTTACACTTATTGGTAACATGTCCTGATGCAATTGGGACAATATGTCAAGTACATTAAACACAATCCCTAATTTTTAGAGAAAAATATTCCAAAACATACAACTTACAGTAAAATTCAATTATATTGATTTTTGTTCATCAATTGAACTGTTGACATTGCTCGAGTTGCATGCATGCCTCATTTCTTCATCATTTGTAGGTGATATTGTACTTTGATTTTTTAACATAAAGTTTTCTTGATTGACCTGTTTTTTATGTTTTGTCGCTTCATCTTCCATCTACAAACATAGAAATAAATTGTAATAAGTATATCCACATTTATATGACATGACAAAGCACAATCAATATAATCAACATATTTTTTTCTTATTTTTTCATTAGTTATAAAAAGGGGAATTTAAGAAACATAACTACTTACAAATTGTTCAATTAAACTTTCATTCTTTAACATATACTCACAACCCATAGTTAACCCAATTTTTATAAATTCATGGGTTGGCTGCTCTTCATATGTTAGCACCTAGTAGAAGACATCCACAAACAAGTGTAAATTAATTATTTAAATTTAAATATCACAACAAACATAAAATCTTACGAAATGATGAAAACATAAATACTCACAAAGTTTGTGATCAACCTTTGTATTCCTCGTCGTTCTGTCTTACATGTTGAATGGATTCTTTTAATTTTTCTTTTATGTAACAAAACAATTGAAAATAAGTATTTCATGAAATACTTAAATTTGATGTACATATAAGAATAAATAAACGATTGCATACCTCCGATGCACATTGTAGTTGGGATGGCTTCTCTTGCGATGCAATTATGTTCATTTCTTTTAACATCTTCTTCTACACTTTTTTGGACATCCCTACCGACAAGTCTTGGTTTTCCCCTTGTTTGTCCCTTGGAATTTTCAAAATCTCCCTGAAAAAAAAAGGATATAAAGTCATTATTTAAAAAAAAAAAAAAGATCTCGGTGTGTATATTAACATAATCCGCAATGGGGTGTCAAAAATAATTATACGCACAGATGCATCAACCATACATATATGCATCGATATAGTATCGGTATCATTGTTAAATTGAAAACGTTTTACGAATTTTTGTATTTAGTCGATGCTTTATGAATTAAGAAAAGGATGGCTTCCTAAGTAATGTTTATTACACACCGTCAAGCAGTAAAAAAATTTAAGAAATGGCGATTTCCATATAAAAACAATAATTTTTCCATTTTAAACTCAACGGTGCACTTTGTAAAAAATGCACGCCGATGCGTATTTAGGTAAAATGTGCATTGTTGACTGTGAAAATGATTTTTTAATAATATTTCTAATTGAAATAAAGTGATGTTGTTTACAAAAAAATACATGTTAGTGCACTTACTATTTATAGAGTGCATTGGTCACCATGAAAGCATTAAAAAAAAAAAATTACAGTGACAAGACGGTTTGGGATCCAATGCAACGAGTGGTTTCATTGCAACAGATATGAAATGACCACATATAAAAAAACAAATCCTATAAACAAATTGTGCTTAAAAAAATTTCTTCCTGTGAAATATAGAAGGAGAAAGCAAAAACACAGTGAAGAAATTACGGCTTCGAGTACTGAAATTGTTTGAATCAAATAGGAGAATGATTAAGATGATTAATAGAATGAAATCATATACATGAAATTTCTCCTATGCAGATTTCTATGTGATCTACAATAATCTCCCTTGGATTTGGCTCTTAAAAAAAAAATCCACCCACTCTGAAGTCTTTGATGATAAATCTCTGTTGCACAAATATCCTTTCTAAATTTTAGAAAACAAATAAAATAATGAGTAGGGTTTTTCTTTATAAACACAAAAACTCAAATTCATGCTCATTTTTTCATTGTACATTTCAACGCATTGATGATAAGCATGCACGCTATTTTGTTTTCAAAATCTATATTTTCGATGTGCTATACATTCTATAGCGCATTGGTGTAGTGTTGTTGGCACAGGGGCAGACCCAGGGTTGAATGCTTCAACAACGCACCAACAAGACCCTAACTACTGACCCTTTTGGAAACACCTGTGAAGCAGGTGAAGTCTCACTCGAGGTAGAGGTTGGGAAGTTACAGGACTCAGGTGTCTGTAACCAATCTAAGACACATATATGTGATTATAACACTTCTATAGAGTACTTAGGAACAACATGCATCAACCTATTAGTCTTACTCACATCGCAGATCAAACCCTAAGTACATATCGACGTAATAACAATGACAAAATAAAAATTGCACTTAGCATCATAAGCTAGATCTAGCACATTCAACATAATTAATGCACTAAGCATTCATAGATCTATCTATTATACATAACAATCAATGCACTAAGAATATCCACAACATAAACATCATAACAAAAAGAAAACCATCAACACATGATATACGTGGTTCACCCTAGTGTGGGGCTACGTCCACCAACTTCTTCTTCTTCTTTATTAGGCTTCAATCTCTTACATTCGTCTTCTCCTGTGCACTAAGACTCAAAGCCAAGCTTCGTACTGGACAGGTGATATATGCACTAAGCACCAGATCCACCTTCCCAAAATCAGGTCAAGGCACAGAGCCAACTCCTCTATCGGGCAAAGAGCCTTACATACATGTTATGTTGCAGAAAGAAACTTAGAACTACTTGCCTCTTGCACTTAGCCAATTACATTCTCCTCACTAAGCTACTACTTCATCGCTACTTTTACATTACATTATTTCTTATTTATACGTTTACATTCGCTTAAAAAAAGTCCTAATCATGGGTAAACCCATGGGCCGACATCCCATAAAACCTAATACAAAAACCCTAATGAACCCCTTGCTTGGTCCACAAAACAAGTGACATCCCACGATCTCAGCTCCGCTTGGGCACTCCATCTTCGAACAGCTTGTTGAAGTCCAAAAAGTGGTCAAACATGACCAATGTTTCCTCAAAACTTGGTCGAGGGCCAATAGGCCCCCAACACTCACTTGTGACTCGTCCCAAGTCACTGAGATCTGGGAAACACTGATTCGAAGGCCTTGAACTTAGCTCGAGCTGCCTCAACTTGATGCTTCACCTGAGCTTCCTGCTCCATGAAATTTTGGATCATTTTCTCTGTAATAGGCCCTTCCATGCATTGTTCCACTGTCGCAACCACTTGGTCCAGTTGTGAACCTTGTCCTTTGATCTCTTCAAACACCATGTAGGTGTCATCTTGCACTGGTTGTAGCCTCTGTGTGACTTCCATTATTCTGCCTTGGATGGAAGTAATCTACCGCTCTCTCAACTTCCATGAGTGACTTCATCTGCGCTTGAACTGTCAGTGCATGCTTCTACGCCTCCTGTATATGTGCTTCTAGTTTCCTTAGCTTTGGATATTCTCCGAGGCATTCATAGGTATATGCACTCCTATCTCTTAGTTGTTTTCATTATGCGACAAGGACCTTGATCCTTCCAATTGCGCTCTTAGCGGATTACTCCCTCTGGTCATGCACTTCCTGCAGATTCCTTGGTACTTCTTGGATCTCCAACTCCATTACCCTCACTTGAAGCTGCTAGATGGCCTCAACAAGCTTCATCACTTGAAAATCGCCTACCTCATGTTCCTCCTATGCCAAGCCTAGCACAGAGAGAAGTTCTCTTCTCACCACTTCTTTGACTATAGTCTTCTCTGCGAGTAGTTGGTCCTTTTCTCTCTGTATCTTTTCTTTTTCCTCCTCGAGCATCGCTCGTAACTTATCTTTCTCATTTTCATACACGGTTACACAGTAAGACACAACTCGTAGTTGCTCTAAGATCTCTTCTTTCTCTTTCTGATTTTCTAATATGCTCTTAGTCTCTTGATAGTTTTCTTTTCTTATATTCATTCTTTCAACTTTAGTAATCATCCTTGGGAAATCCTCAACCTTATGACTGACAATTTTATAACAAAGACAAATAGGACATATACTAGGGAATTCCTTAGCAAGATGTCCCAGTCTTCTGCAGTTATAACATAATGTCAATCCTCTCTTTATCTTGTAAGTTCCCCAACTTCTTCTATACTGTGCACTAGGATCACAGTACTGGACCTGCAATCTGCAAAAATTCTTTCTAGGTTCCTGCATCCTTTCATTAGTCCAAAAATTCTTTCTATTCCTAGGAATAACATATCTTTCTCTATTTCTATAAAATTTATTCAGGTCAACTTTTTCTTCTAACTATGCCCTTGCTTTCAGACTAGGACAAAATCTATCAAACATACCTAGATTCATGCTTTCGAAACAAAAATTTTCCATTTATCTGACTCTATCAAAGCACAAATCTTTACCTTTTTCAAGATCTTACCTCAGATTGGGTTTCTTTCTTAGCACAGAGCTTCGCAAGTCAAGTAGAGTACTATGCACTAGAAAAATAGATCTACGCACATAGATTCTCTTTTCTTTACTTCAGTTCCTTGCAATCACAGTTCCAAGTCCCGACAATGGAATCATTTATTGGCACAGGGGTAGACCCAGGGTTCAATGCTTCAAAAACGCACCAACAAAACCCTAACTACTAGCCCTTTTGGCAACACCTGTGAAGTAGGTGAAGTCTCACCCGAGGTAGAGGTAGGGGGGGTTACATGACTCAAGTGTCTGTAACCAAGTTGGGACATAGATATGTGATTATAAAACTTCTATAGAGTACCTCGGAACACCATGCATCAACCTATTAGTCTTACTCACATCGCAGATCAAACCCTAAGTACAGATTGACATAGTAACAATGACAAAATAAACATCGTCCTTAGCATAATCAGCTAGATCTAGAACATTCAACATAATTAAAGCACTAATAATTCATAGATCTATCTATTATACATAACAATCAATGCACTAAGTGGATCCACAACATAAACATCATAGCACAAAGCAAACCATCAACACATGATATACATGGTTCACCCCAATGTGGGGCTACGTCCACCAACTTCTTCTTCTTCTTTATTAGGCTTCAATATCTTACATTTGTCTGCTCTTGTGCATTAAGCTTCAAAGCTAAGCTTTGCATTGGACAGGTGATCTGGTCACTAAGCACCAGATCCACCTTCCGAAAATCAGGTCAAGGCACAGAGCCAACTCCTCTATCAGGCACATAGCCTTACATACATGTTTTGTTGCACAAAGAAACTCATAACTACTTGCCTCTTGCACTTATCCAATTACATTCTCCTCACTAAGCTACTAATTCATCACTACTTCTACATTACATTATTTCTTATTTATACTTTTACATTCACTTACAAAAAGGCCTAATCATGGGTAAACCCATGGGCCGACATCCCATAAACCCTAATACAAAAACCCTAATGAACCCCTTGTTGGGTCCACAAAACAAGTGAGATCCC
>ML783411.1:16626-42529 GCA_009831015.1 Picea engelmannii | reverse complement strand
GAGAGGGGTAGAGAGAGAGAGAGAGGGGGGGGGGGAGGAAGAGAGGGGATGAGCATCAAATTCACATTTTCTATGCTTGGGGAGGATATCTTTAGGGATTGAGTAATTATTTCATATTTTGTAAACCTAGATTAAGATTTCTTGTATAGATGGGCAGAAAAAAACAATGATATTGTAGAAAAAAAAATGATTCTTAAGTGTGTTGTCAATTTATAAAAGTTATTCAAAGTTTTTTTTGAAGTAAGATTGTTCTATGCTACCCAAGATGATAGTTTTGTCTCAAATGAAAGAAAAAAAGAATTGTAAGATCAAATGGCAATTTCTTCAGATTCCAATTCATCCTGTATGTGTGGAACTCCTTCAAGTTCTCTCACGTCGATTGGAGTATGTCTATATTTTATTGAATGTATGTTATGTATGCAGGTGAAATTCAAAAATTGTTCATTGAATTTTGCAGGATCAAGATTCAACATCGAGATCAAATGCTCAAGATCTTCTCGTGGTCCCGAAATTTCGCAAGCGCTTATCAAGAGAAAGGTACTGCAATAAGATGTTTGATGAAAATTGATAGCTTCTTTACCCTACCAATAGGAAGATGCCATCATCTAGAAACTAGCTTGGGTCAATGATATTACATCGTGAATTTTATTTCTTGTATGTAGACAACCCCGTAGGGCATAAGAAAAATATGATTGAATAATTGTATTTTTCATATTTTCAATTGAACTATTGTAAATGTATTCCTTAATTCCACATTTTTTTTATAAAGGGGTTGGTTTCATGTTTGTTATTGGTAAAACAATATCCATGCTTCTAATAATTTTTTGGTATAACGTTTTAACATATTTAAAGCATTGTGTTACTAATATTATCGATGTAATGTTCAATATTTTTACAATCAGGATTCTCATAATGAGTGACCTATCCACCATCTACCATTGCACCTCTCTATGATGTCAATTCATGATATTGTTGTTAAATGAAAAGAGATAGGAGATGAAGCATATTGAGATTGGTTGAAATAACCACCCATTAAATTCCCACTAAATCCTAAGTCACCAATTAGAAACCTCGACAGTAACACTAGTTCTTCACATGTTAGGGATGAAGGAAATGATATATAGGTTGGTATGGATGATTTCTTACGTGATACCTAGGCCATGTAGGGAATCTTGTTAGATGCACTTCTAAAAAATGAACTAGGGGATGTCGATGATGTGATAAACACCTTCTATGAAATCTTGAAATATCCTTCTACCACCCCTCTATTTGGTCTAGTAAAAGGGTCTACAAGGTCTACCCAAATAGGGAAAAAAATGTTACTATACAACTTGAAAGCAATGTATGGTATGTTAGACACATTTTTATTGACAGTTTTTAGGTAATTAACCATTAAGTGCCCTAAAAGTTTAAGGAATCTTGTCACACATTGATCCAGGTGGATATTAGTGGCCACCCACCTATTCCAACTGGCTCAAAACAACTTGTTGGCATTTTTTTGGGTCCTAAACTTCCAGGGCCATTTTGAGGGCCTAAACAACACTTTTTCATGATAGGAAGCTTCAATAATATACAAAGTCTCTTATTGATCCCCCGAAATGAAGCTCATCATCAAGACCTTTCCAACGAGATATTGCACGCCCAAAACGAATATCGTATTCCAAAGTTATGCTCTCAAGAAGTTGATACACCAAACTACCCAAAATGGGGTCCACAAAACTATTGGCTTTTCATCTTCCGAGGTTAGGATTTCATATTTTATTTATTCTAAAAATACCTTTGGATCCTCATTATAACATTATCTTCTTGCGAATGATAGTAGACATCACATCTCTTCTCAGAGATAAGCTTCCACCATTCTCAATGATAGTATAAGACTCTGATTGAGACCCCTAAATGAATATCCTCGACGATACCTTTCCAAAGATTTATCGTGCACCCCAAACAAAGATCGGATTCCAAAGTTACGCCCCTGGGAAGTTGATACATCAAACTACCCAAAGCGAGGTCCACAAAACTGTTGGATTTTCATCTTTTGGGGTTAGGGTTTTGGATTTTCTTTATGATAAAAAGGCATTTGGAGCCTTATTGTAAAATCATCTTCTTGTGAATGTGAGTAGAGGACACATCTCTTCTCAGAGATAATCTGCCACCATTCTAGAGAGTCTTTCACTTTGTATTTTTACAGTCTTTGTACATTTTTTCTCGTTAATAGAAAATTGTGTATTATTGTATCTCTATGTTTATGGTTATATCTCCAATAAATATTTGTTATATTATTGGATATTTGATATATCTATGTACATTTCTTTATTATATCTTTGCTCTCATTTCGTGCTGAAAATAATCTGGATCAGTGGTATCAGAGAAAGTTGCTCTTGATTTTTTTTTCAGTGCATGTCCCCAATGAGGTCCGAGTATAGAAAGTTGGGTCTCGAGCTTGTCTCCCTTGAGTAAAATATCTCTCGCACGCCCAAGAAAACCTCCATGGAGGAAGAAAAAAAAGATGAAAGAGCAAAAGATTCTAATAATATGTTGCTTGAGCAAGCTCTCACACGATAGAGGGACAAAATTGTGGAGACTTTTTCCCACTTCAACGCCTACCGATAACAACAAGAGCATCTTCATTAAGTGACCACTTTGGAGTCACCTCTCCTTTCAAGGTACAATTTAATTTTGATATTCTCGTATTTGAAGGTCAGATCAATGCAGATGCCCTAGAAAAATGGTTGAATCTGCTAGAAGGTTATTTCTCTGTTCACAATTATTTTGACAAGGAAATAATCACCTTCTCACTCCTTAAGGTTCTCCCCCATGTCAAACATTGGTGGGAAACTTACTAGGAGAAAAGTTCCATAGAGGATTCTGGAATATATGGGGCCGAGCCCACTTGGTATTTTTTTTGCGTATACGGTCAAGGAACAATATTACCATGTTGGTAACTCTGATGACCAATACATGAGATGGACCACACTGTGGCAAGAGAGGGGCCAAACAATGTCGGAGTTCACAAATACTTTCCATACCTTGCGCACCAAGCTAGGTATCAAAGACTCCAAGTGACATTTGGTTCTGAAATACCACAACGCTCTGCATAGGTACATCCAAAACGAAATGGATTTCATGGACATCTCATCACTGGGAGATGCCTATCAATATGATTTCAAAATAGAGAAGAAATTTAGGTACTAGAACAAATGGGAGTTTGGGTCTGCAAATCCGCAACAACCAAAGTATGGTAAATATGGCCTTAACAACCAGCCTCTAGAAAACCAGTCCAAGCCATAAGAAAAGAAGGGTAATGGAAAGATGAAGAAGAACACTATAAAGTGGTGTGATTTCCAAAAAATACCTTGGCACAACAGTGATGAATGTTTCTCAAAAAACAAATTGGTGTACAAGATCAAAGAATAGGAGATGAACCCTGATTCAAAAAATAATGGGAGAGGACATATCATCGACACACACCCCACGGCTACTGTTGCAACTTAAAAAATTCAAACAGAAGAACTAGAAGATACTAAAGAGGGGAATAACCTTTTCCATTCACATATATGGGTGAAGACGACACCCCTGCATTTTATTGTTGATAGAGGAATCCAAAATAACCTCATATTAGGAGAGGTCGTCAAACAATTGGGATTGTTGACAACACCACACCCACAACCACCCATGATCTGGATTTAGGAGTAGAATGAACTGATTAATAGACTAAATACAATAAAAACAGAGATAGGAATAATAAAAAAAATATCTAGTGAACAATATCTTCTATTAAATAAAGAAATAGGTTGAAACTATAAAACTGCAGAATTGAAACTTGCTCGAATGGTGGTAGCTATCTCAGAGAAGAGACGTGGTTGATACGCCCATCTATCTGAGCAGAATGGATTAAAATGAGGCTCCATAGGCCCTTTTCATATTACTCATGAATTCCAAAAACCTAACCCTAGAAGGTGAAATGCCAAAAGTCATGTAGGCCCTATGGGTAAGTTGGTGTAATTTGGTACTTCAACTTCCTATGGTCATAACTTTTGTGTACGACCTCCCTTTTAGGCATGTGATAGCCCATTGGAAAGGCATTTTAGAGAACTACACATTCCACCATAAGAATCTAACTCCGTCTATAGCATGATTGTGGTGAGCTAAAAAAATAATGTTTAGGGCCCTAAAATAGCCCTGAAAATACAACAAGATGTCCTGACATGAAAACATACAAAATAAGCTGGTTGGATTAGGAGAGAGATCATTTGTATCCACCTGGAGAATGTCTGAGGATTCAGACAACCCTAGAAGTGTATAACTCATAATTATAAAGTAGTACAAAAATACGTGTTGAAACAAAACGAACACGAGGAGCCAGTCGGAATAGGCAGGTGGCCTCCAATATCCACCTGGATAAATCCTCCCCCCTTAGGAAGAAATGGTTTGCATTTCATTGAGTTCCCCCATTAGGTGAGGAAAATTCAGTTGGATTTGAACCTGGGTGACCACTTGCCTTGGTGTAGGAGTTTCCCTGCCTTGACAACCCGATAAAGCTGGATCCGTTGCTGGCGACTGCCCTTGACCTTTGTGTCAACAATCTGATTGGTGAATTCTTGTTCCATCCAGTCAGGGTTGAAATCTCTTGGTGTTATCTATTTGATGATCTCAGAGGTGTCCAATAATGGTGGAAAATATGGTCGAAGGAGGTCCACATTGAATATTGGATGCAGACCAAGGAAGGGTGGAGTGTTGAGCTCAAAATCATTGCTACCCATAGACTTGGTGATAGTGTAAGGCCCATAACAAAGTGGGCGAAGATTGTGATGGGGATTGGTGAGATGCTCCTTCTACAAATGTAACCAGACATTGTCTCCAACCTGAAACTAGTATGGTACCCTGTGTTGATCATGGCGTTGCTTGTACTTAGCATTGGATTTATGCAAAATATCTTGGACCTATTGGAAAATGTGTTGAATACACTCAATGAATTTGGTGGCTTTGTCTATCATATATTTATCAGGGAAAGATTTTTTCTTTGTGGTGGAAAGAGGAAGTGCAACATCAATGGGTCCCAAGGGTTGGAATCCCAGACCCACCTAAAATGGGCTATGGATGGTGGAAATTTGGAGAGACCTATTGTATTTGTGTTGGACATATGGAATACTCTCATCCCATGTACAGGGATGCATAGAATTGTACATGCGTAGGATGTGCACAATCATATGATTGACGAACTTGGTTTGGCTATCGATTTGGGGGTCGAAAGTAGTGGATTTTGTGAGCTTGGTTTCCAATGGAGACTAGATAATCGACCAAAAGGTGATGAGGAACCAGTTGTCTTGGTCGGATATGATGGTTTATGGTATCCCAAAGTGGACCAAAACTCATTCGAAGAAGAGCTTGGCAGTCTCTATTGTTGTGACATTATTCTTACAGGCTATGAAGATGGCCATCTTCAAAAACTGATCAATGACCACAAACGTGTAGTCATTCCCGTGCTTGGTGGATGACAAACTAGATATGTAATTCATTGAGATGGATTCCCATGGATTTTCGGGAATAGGAAGAGGGGTGTATAAGCCTTGCTTATTGATGGTTGGCTTGGCAATGGCACGGGTAGTGCAAGCTCCGATATACTTGTTGACCTCCTGTCGAATTTTTGGCTAATCAAAATGTTTACGAAGAACGACCACAATTTTCTCTACGCCAAAATGTCCTGCCACCCGACTGTAGTGGGCTTCCCAAATTAGCTTTTAATTCTTACTTGTAGGAACACATAGATGGAACAGGTGGCATAAGAGTCCATACTAAATTTGAAAATCAATGGTAGTGGCTCCTGTACACAAGAGCTAATATGTGGTGGCGAAGTCCAAATCTTGTTGATAAAGTTGGGATCACTCTGATGCTTCATGTCCATAGGACTGTAGCACAGTGGTGAGTGCAACCACAGGGGGGCGACTGAGGGAGTAAGCGACATGATTGGAGATAAATGTCTTATACTTGATGTTGAGATGGAACTATTGTAGGTAGGTGGACAACTTCTGATGGTGGTTGTTCTACAATTTCCCCTGTGTCTCTATGAACTGTAGAGGCTTATGATCAATGTGTATGATTGTCTCTTTCCCCAGGATGTAATGTTTCCATTAATGACATGCTTGTACAATAGAATACATTTCCTTGTCATAGGTGGGGTATTTTCGGATAGTATCGAAGATTGTATCACTATGGTATGCCATAGGATGCCCATGCTGAGTGAGAACTACGCCCACAACATAGTCAGATGCATCAGTCTCAATATCAAATGGGTGTTGTAGATCGGGAAAGGAGAGTAGTAGAGCTGAGCACAAGCGATGTTTTAGATCATCGAATGCTTGTTGTTTCTCCTTCCCCCATATGAACTTGGCCCTACCACTGCCCTTGGTCACCTAGCTGAGGGCCCATGCAATATGGGAGAATCCCAACACGAACCGTTGGTAGAAATTGGTTAGACCCAAGAAGCTCCTAAGCTCGGTCAGTGTGGTCGGGGATGGCCAGTCACGAATGACTTGGATATTCTCTATATAAACATGTGCCCCATGCTCATCAACAATGTAGCCCAAGTATTGGACCCTTTTCATGCCAAGAGATCATTTTTCTAAGTTGGCATAAATTGTGTGTTGTCGTAGAGTGCTCAAAACCCGTTGAATATGCCACATGTGCTCCTCCCATGTTCTACTAAAGATGAGAATGTCATCCAAATATACTACCATAAAGGATTTGGTGAAGGGTCTCAATGCATCATCCATCAACCTCATGAATGTGGTTGGTGAATTTTTTAATCCAAAGGGCATGACTAGCCATTCGTAGAGACCTTCTTTAAACTTGAAGGTTGTCTTCCAGACATCAGTTGGTTTGATGGGAACTTGGTGGTAGCCAGAATTCAGGTCAATCTTGTTGAAGAAATTTTCCTTCTTGAGTTGGTAAAGAAGGTCATCGATCCTGGGAATGGGTTAGCAGTTCCTGATTGTGATTTTGTTTAAAGATTTGTAATCAATGCAGAGTCACCAAGTCTCGTACTTCTACTACACCAGTACAATCGGGATTTCGCAAGGGGAGGGGATGGGTTTGATGTGCCCCTTTTGAAGAAGCTCTTGGATCTGACACTTGATTTCATCATTCTCCATCATCAAGCATCGATAGACTGGCCCATTACTAGGTAGAGGTGCATCGAGGGTCAGATAAACGGGATGCTTGACTTGGCAGTGTGTCAGTACCCCTGTATGTGAGGTGAAGATGTCTCTGTATTCTTCCACAATCCCGTACACTTGCTTATGTTGAAAAGAGAGGCGTTGTGTAGAGGCCACGAATGTGGAGACAACCTTCTTCATACTGTGAGCATGGATCACAAAGAAGATGAAATTCCTGGTCTATGAAATGACCTTACAACATTGCTTAGCATAGATTAAATAAATAGTAGCAGGTGGTGCCACCTCTGGGATCATGTACAACTATCTACCCAAAGTAATAATAACACTGCGGGGTCTAGATTCACACACAACATGACGCTTCCACAAATATGGTTGTTCTAAAAGAACATCACAAACTTCAAGGGGATCAATATCACACAGTACCTCATCTTTGAAAGGATTGATGTCGTAGGGAAGATGACATTGTTGGCTGACGTGGAAATCTCTTCCTTGACGAAGCCAACCGATGGTGTAGGGTTGTGGGTGCAGTTTCTTTAGCAGGTCTAGCTATTTGACAACCTTTACTGAAATTAGGTTCTTTTGACTATCGTTGTCGCCAATGAAATGAATCCGAGCCACCTTTACCCACATCTGCGAGTGAAGGAGGCATTCCCCTTCCTCTAGTTCTTCTGTTTCGCTTGGATGGAATTTGTTGGTAGATACCGTGGCACTGGGTTCAACATCGATAATATACTTCCCTCCATGATTTGACTCGAAATAATAATTGACCTATGACTAGAAGCCTTCAGCTCGACCACGAGGGATTGTTTGGAGTGGAATTCGTCGGTGTTGTGCCAAGGACTTTTATGGTACTTACACCATTTTCCCATGTTCTTCTTCGTCTTTTCGTTTCCATTATTGTGTTGCGGCTTGGACGGATTTTCCTGAGGGAAACCATCTAGACTTCGTCCTTTTCTATGTGGGTTCGGGATACCTTTTCCCTGCTTCGGCTATGAGAGGTTTGCAGATCCAAAATCTCTTCCTTTCTTCTTAAATTCCTACTCAATCTTGACAACATATCTATAATTCATGCCAAACGAGGCGATGTCCAGGAACTCCATTTTTGTTTAAATGTATCGATGCGAACAACCATGGTATTTGAGAACTAGATGATGCTCAGAATATTTGATACCCAATTTGGTGCGTAGTGTATGGAAAATATTTGTGAATTATGGAACTGTCTGGTCCCTTTCTTGACGTAGGGTGGTCCATCTAGTGTAATGGTCCTCATATCTTCCAATAGGGTAGTATTGTTCTTTAATGGAATCCTGGAGAGAATCCCATGTAGGGGCCACCACAAAAATTGTAGATTCCTCCACAACCCTTTGCTCAGAGTAAGTATCCCACCAGTCTTTCACATGGGGAATGACCTTGAGTAGTGCAAAAGTGATCTTTTCCCTATCAGAAAAATTATGGACCGAAAAATATCCTTTGAGCAAATTCAACCATTTATCTACAACATCCACATCGATCAGTCCTTAAAATAATGGAATATCAAAATTTACCACTACCCTGAAGGGGGTTGCATGGCTACTTGATGAAGATGCTTCTCCCATGGGAAACTACTGAAGGATCCATGTGAAGTTGTCCATCATTTCATTCCTTTGTCGTGTGAGGGCTTCCTCGAGAAAAATTTTAATAGGATATCCTGCTCCATAATATTGTTTTTCACCTCCTATGGGGTTTTTTTGGGCTCGGTGTGAATGATCTGGTAATGGATCGATGGGTTAGAGTCCCAACTTCTTGTACCCAGACCTTGTTGGGGACATACACAGAGAAAAATAAATGAAGAACATACGGCTTTGATACCACTAATATTGATTTAGGAAAGGAACGAATTGATTAACAGACTAAATACAATAGACACATATATAGGAATAATAACACAAATATCCAGTGAACAATATCTTCTATTAAATAAAGAAATAAGATGAAACTGTAAAACTGTAGAATTGAAACTTGCTCAAATGGTGGTAGCTATCGCTGAGAAGAGATGTGGCTTCTACGCGCATCCATATGAGAAGAATGTATTACAATGAGGCTCCATATGCCCTTTTCATATTACTCATGAAATCCAAAACCCTATACATCCAAAAACCTAACCCTAGAAGGTGAAACACCAAAAGTCATGTGGGCCCTATGGGGAAGTTGGTGTAATTTGGTACCTCGACTTCCTAGAGTCACAAAATTTTCATACGACCTTCGTTTTTAAGTGTACGATAGCCCATTGGAAAGTTATTTCATAGAAATACGCATTCCACCATCAGAATTTGATTTTGTCTACATTCTAACTGTGGCGATCCAAAAAAATAATGTTTAGGGACCCAAAACAACTCTGAAAGTACAACAACATGTGCTGACATGAAAACATACAAAATAATCCAGTTGGATTAGGCAAGAGGACACCTGTATCCACCTAGAGAATGTGTGAGGCTTCAGACAACCCCAAAAGTGTAGAAATCACAATTATAAAGCAGTACATAAAGACATGTTGAAAAAAAACGGACACGAGGATCTAGTTGGAATAGGTGGGTAGCCATCAATATCCACCCGGCTCAATACAACATTGGGTGGATTTTCCAGGGATGGGATCTTCATGTCATCCAATAGTTTTGGTTGTCATATGGTATCCAACCCTTCAAGGATGAGGTATTATGTGATTTTTCCCATCTGGATGTCTGTGATGTTCTTTTGGGCCATCCATATATGTGGAAGCGCCATGCTATTTATGAGTCTCGACCTCATAGTGTCATTGTTAATCTGGGGGGTCATATCTACAGGACACCAGAGGTAATTCCAACTACTCTCCCACCAAAATAGTGTCTCAAGGTAATATCACATACTACAAAATTCAGCCTCTTCACAATCTATTCAAAAGGTGAACAAAAGGAAACTGCAACTACTACAACCTTGGCCCAAGACCTTTCTTCCCAACATAAGAATATTGTAGAAGAGAAGTAATATATTGTTTCTTCACCTAAAATGGTACCTAGACACTACCCAATCAAGCCAATATACAAAAGGTTGGTTTATCAGATTCAACTCCTCCAACAATAGGTTTGTGACAGTCTTCAACAAGCTAAGCAATGCAACTTCTCCAACAAGGCAAGCAACTCACCAAGATTCATATTTGAAAAACTCTTTCCCTCTACCATGGGAAATCAAAGAAATGGAGATCATTTATTCCTAAGGAGGGAGGATTGATCTAGGTAGATATCATTGGCTACCTACCTATTCCAACTGGCTCAAAACAATTTGTTGGTAGTTTACTATTTTTAGCATTTTTTCGGGTCCTAAACTTATGGGAAAATTTTGAGGGCCTAAACGACGCTTTTTTGTGATAGATAACTTCAATGAAATACAAAGGATTTGGTTGAGCCCCCAAAATGAATCTCCTTGTCAATACCTTTACAAAAAGCTATCGTTCACCCCAAACGAAGATCATATACCAAAGTTACGGCCCCGAGAAGTTGATACACCAAACTACCCAAAACGGGGTCGACAAAACTGTTTGCTTTTCATCTTCTAGGGTTAGGGTTTTGGATTTTATTTATGTTAAAAGGGCCTTTGGAGCCTCATTGTAACATCATCCTCTTGTGAATGAAAGTAGTCATCACATCTCTTCTCAGAGATAAACTACCACCATTCTAGCGAGTCTTTCACTCTGTATTTTAATAGTTTTGTATAATCCGCTCATTAATAGAAATTGTGTATTACTGTATCTTTGTGTTTATGGTTATATCTATGATATATATCTGTTATATTATTGGATATATGATATATCTATGTACATTTCTTTATTACATCTCCACTCTCATTTCGTGTTGAAAATAATCTAGATCGTGCATTGAAGGAAGAAAAGGGTTTAGTGTATTCTTTCATAATGATAGTGTACATTTATATTTCCCACTGATTGCATGTTACTCGAATATAAGGTACTTCTGAGCGATAATATCTTTCCCGATAGCTACATAGAGATAAGGAAAATGCTAAAAATGTTGGGTGTTGCATATGCATCATACCATGCATGTTCGAATGATTGTATTCTATACAGAAAAAAATATGTGGATGTTCGCCTTCAACCAAGTTTTGAGAGAACATTGGTTGTGTTTGACCATTTTTGGGACTTCGACTGGCTGGTCGAATATGGAGCACCCATGAAAAGCAGAGATCATGGGATCTCTCTTGTTTTGCAGGATTTTTGGGCTTTTAGGGTTTATGTAACAGGTATGGGATGTCAGCCCATGGGTTTACCCATGTTTTTGTAATGTATAAATAAGTAGATAGGACTTAGAGTGAAGGTGGTCCAAGTTGGCTTCGAGCAAGAATATGTAAAGTGATATCCAAGTGCAAGTGATTGTAAGAGGATTTGTGCTAATAAGGAGTTGTCTCTTTTCCTTGACCTAATTCTGGGAAGGAGGATATGGCAGGCTGTGCGCAGATCTCCTATCCTATAGGGAATCAGACTCTGTATCTCTACGCACAGTAGCAGATGGTTGTAAATGATTGAAGAAGTATAATAGAGAAGAAGAAGAAGTTGGTGGATGTAGCCCCACACTAGGGTGAACCAAGTATATCCTATGTTGATGTTCTTTATGTTGTTTATGTGTTTATTTTCTTAGTGCACTGATCTTTATATATGTTAGATAGATGTATGGATGATTAGTATGGTAAATGAATGCTAGATCTTAGTTAATGCTATGTTTTAAATGATTGGAAGTGTGTGATATGCTCATTATTGCGTTGTTATGTAAGTAGGGTTTAGTCTGCAATGTGAATGGGAGTTAAGAACTAATGAATATTGATTATCTATGTGCTCTATTAATTGTTGTAATCATAGATCTGTGTCCCAGCTATACCTCGGGTGAGACTTCATCTGCTTCACAGGTGTTTCTGAAAGGGCCAGTAGTTACGATTTTGTTGGTGCGTTGTTGAAGCGTTGAACCCTGGGTTAGCCCCTGTGCCAAAAAATGGTTCCATTGCCAGGACATGAAACTGTGATTGCTGGGAACTAAAGAAAAGAGAAAGCTATGTGTGTAGAGATGTTGCTATAGTGCGCAATATTCTACGTGACTTGTGAAGCTCTATGCTAAGAAATGAACTAGATTTGAAGAAAAGAGGTAAGATCTTAAAGCTTTGTGCTCTGATAAAGGTAAGATAAGTGGAAAAATTTTCTTTGAAAGTATGAATCTAGGTATGTTTGATAGATTTTGTCCTAGTATGAAAACTAGGGAACAACTAGAAGAAATAATTGATCCGAATAAATTTGATAGAAATAGAGAAAGATATGTTATTCCTATGCATAGAAAGAATTTTTTGACTAACAAGTGGATGCAGGAACCTAGAAAGAATTTTTGCAAATTGCAGGTCCATCACTGTGATCCCAGTGCATAGTACATGAAAGGTTGGGGATCATTTAAAAGAAAGAGGGGACTGACACTATGTTATAATTGCAGAATAATGGGACATCTTGCTAAGGAATTCCTTGGTACATGTCCTATTTGTCTTTGTTGTAAAGATATTGGTCACAAAGTTGAGGATTTCCATAGAATGCTTTCCAAAGTTGAAAATATGAACATGAGAGAAGAAAAATATGAAGAAGATCAAGGAACTAAGGATATGTTAGAAAACCAGAAATAATCAGAGACCGTGTTATTACAGCTGAAAGAAACATTGAATGATCATAGAGACATCGATTTACAAGAGATATTAAAAGACAAGCCGTGCATAGAAACAAGAATAGGAGACTTCGACATAGACTGTTTATTGGATGAAGAAACAGATGTGAACATTATTTCAGAAAGAACTTGGGAAATTTTGGGAAAGCCTGCTATGATACCTTCATTGGAAGGATAGGTCTTTTTAAAGGAAAGATGATAACCCTATGTGGCAAAGTTACTGATGTACCTATGATTTCTCATGAAAAATTGACCGAAGAATAATTTGAAGTCATTAATTTTGTTGAGAAAAGCGCCCCTTTTTCACTTTTGTTAGGAAAGACTTGGATTGAGAAGGACCAAATCAGAAGGAAAGCAGAGGAGGAGATACAACATAGAAAAATAAATAATTAAGGGACTTCATAGCCAGAAAAATAACGCGACTAATAGAAGAACAAGAGGACAAGTTGGAGCAACAGAGGGATAGAGAATTAGTAGTCGAAGTGGAAAGAACACAATAAGGATTAAAGCACCTGTCCATGCAGGAAATAAGTGCATTTAGCCCAGAAATAGTAAGAGAAGAGGTATTACCTTTGAACCCTTTGTAAGACCCCCAGCAGTGAAAAGTTACTATGATAAGAGAAGATAAGAATAAGAATGGAAAGAGGAATCCAAAGACTCAAATCACAGGAAAGAAGGCCAGAAATCTCAGTAAGAAGAAAGAAAAAATAGAAAAACTATAGGAAGTTCTAGAGAAGACTTCGCAGAAGGAAGGCTTGCAGAACTTGAACCTCGTCAGAATAGCAGAACTGTGAAGAATGGGACTTCGCCA
This sequence comes from Picea engelmannii, assembly GCA_009831015.1. NCBI lineage: Eukaryota > Viridiplantae > Streptophyta > Pinopsida > Pinales > Pinaceae > Picea > Picea engelmannii. The sequence continues at coordinate 28,829 of ML783411.1, read as the reverse complement.
AGGAAAATCTATATGACCGTTGGAGGCGTCCCAACCATTAGAATGATGCCCCGGAATGGCTAGAAACACAATTATTGAAGGAAATATCTCCATTGGACCGTTGAGACCACACCATAATGGATGGATTCATATTGATTGACACATTCATACCCGTTGGAGGAATCCATTACGACACTTCCCTATTTAACTCGTCGGACGCTGCGTTAGGACCAATTTTTGAAAACTGAGATATCCGAGCTAATAGAGAATCGATTGCATATCGCGTTGTGCTTTATAGACCTCCCCATTCAATTGATTATCTTGCTTTTTCGTTCGCCTACCCGATTTGTTTTATTACAAAGTGTGAATGTTGGGCGAGCATAGCACAGTAGAGAAGTCTATGGAGGAGATTCTTGTAGACCTCATGACTGAGAAAGTCATGTATGTAGGAATATAGGCGTCATCGAATGGTGGATTGCAAGCATCCCCATCGACTGGACTACATTCTGGCCACACTGCGGAGAAAAGAAGAAAACACCACGATGATCTGGCTAACGCGAAGCAGATCTTGTTGGTCTTGTCTAACTACATCCCACCTTTTATTGGCATGGTTAACTGTGACAATGTACCGCGTGAATTTGAGTACACACTCATCACTGCGTACCTCCTGAAGGGGATACACATAGTTAGACCCGAGTTGGGAATGATCCCATCTCTCAAGATCAATGACTTCAACTTCAGAGACCGAAAGAACTATGGAATGATCGTACCACATAGGTACTTTATGAAGACGACTGGGAAGAATCCCAAGATAGTTCCCCAACAATGGATTAAGGAGCTCGCGCGCTCCACGATCTTGAATGTGATGAATATTTCCCACTTTAGCCGACATCGGGAGGTTAACGCTTGCGTTAAACTCCTCTTGTTGTGCTATCACGGAGGGTATCTATGGCTTGATAGGCGCGTGACTGTGGATCCAACGCTAATCCACTTGATCACTGAATTAAGCATGCAGGGACCAAACCCTCACTAGTTCTACCCAGGGAAGATTTGAGATCGCTCCTTGGCACAATGTATAAAGGAAGACTATGGCGATGTAGAGAAGGGAAAGCGAGGCTACAAAGTATCCTCCATAAAGCGATAATCTGATAATCTGATTATCACTTGCAAGCTCATCTAAAATAACCGTCCTACATAGGTCACAGGGTTTGTAGTTGACCTCGTAGGGAAGTGTGTCGAAGGAATGCAGATGAACTAGGCGAGTTACCTCATCAACGAGTTGGAGAAGGACTGTCACGAAGCGCAGGACCAAGGATACAAATTTCATTTCAGTTGGTTACTGATTTTAATCACACTTGTCACCTGACAAATGCTGAAAGGAGCAGCCTTCCCGGAAGTTGAGCCATCAGAACCCTTGGACGCGAGGTTCGCTACCTTGTGGTATACAAATGATATGGCGAAGAAGTGGCAGTCGAACACTGTCTTTCATGCTTACTACCTACAACTGAAGAGCACCATTGAATCATTACCCTGAATGACGCCTGATACACTCTATCAATACAGGCTGCTAGCAAAGTTCCATGCAGAATGACACTTCATCTACATCACCGTGCACAGGGATGAAAGTAAGTAGGAGCTATAGTCCTACTATAAATTGACTGATCAAGACATGGTAGAGATCACTAAGGAATGGCCAGGAGAATTCCTTGTACTAGTCAAAGATGTCAAACTCTCCAACCCCGACATCATCAAAAGCCCTTTGGTCACCTAGACTGAGTATGACAGACAAAGCAGTGCTAAGAAAAAGAATAAAAAGGACGAATTCCAAGACATAGAAACTGATGAGGAGGACAACACATCAGATGAAACTAGGCTTGACTCACCTGCAGGAGGAGGAGGAGACGAAGTGAACCAAGAGAAAGGAGGTGAAGACGAAGAAAATCAAGACAAAGGAGAAGCCACACAACTAAAGGATCCCCTCACCACAATAAAAGCATCGCAAAAGAGGAAGGTTTCCCTGGAGAAACCTTCGGCTAGAAAGAAGGCCCGTGCCAACAAGCCTTAGTCAAAGAATGTGCTCACAATGGATGATATTGATCTCATCACCACAACCATAGATGATGCTTCAGAAGACATCTTCCAAAGACAGGGAGAAAAGAAGGAGTTAATGTATGATAGAATAGAGAAGGGGCTCAAGGACATCCAACAAGCTATGCATTTGAGCCGCGCAGTGCCTACTGCGCGATCTTCAACAAAAAGTGTAGAATTGGGGGATGATCCCACCTAATTGTGAAGGTTATAAAATGTGACAGAGGCTTGAATTCATCGAGCCCAAGAAGAAAAGGAATATTCCTTAGAGAAAATTCGATTTACGCAGCATGAGAAAGATGAAATTAGGGAAATGTTCAAGGAGGACAAAGAGAAGATGCAAAAAGAAAAAGACCATGTTCTTGTAGAGAAGGTTGTGGTAAAAAATGTAGTAACTAGAGAACTTCTCTCTGTGCTGGGCTTAGCACAAGAGGAACCAGATTCAACATAGATGCAAGTGGGGAATCTCATCGAACCCATTCAACAACTTCAAGCAAGAGTAATGGAGCTAGAAATCCAAGTAGTACTGAGAAATCCGCAAGAAGTGAGCGATCAGAGGGAAGAAGCTGCCAAGAATGCAGTAGAATGAATCAGGGCATTGGATTCAGAATGCAAAAAATTAAGTGATCAAAGTGCGCAGACCTATGAGCATCTTGTATAAGATCCAGAGCTAAGGATATTGGAAGCACAAATCTAGGAGGCGAAGTAGCAGGCGTCTGTCATGCAAGCACAGATGAAGCTTCTTACTGCAGTTGAGAAGATAAAGAGGTCACAGAAGCAACGCCTAGTCCAGTAGCAGGTCACTACCATCCAGAGAAGATTTATGGAGGTTACACAAAGACTCCATCCAGTGCAGGACGAATCCTGCACTCTTTTTGAAGAGATTGAAGGGCACAACTCACAGTTGGAACAGTTGGTTGCAACAGTGGAATAACGCTTGGAGGGGCCTGTCACCGAGAAAGTAATTCAATATTTTTCTGAGAAGGAGGCTCTGGTGAAGAAGCAAGTCGAGGCAACTCAAGATAATCTCAAGGCCTTTGAATTAGTGTTACCCAAATCAGAGTGACTCGGGACAAGTCACAGGTGAGTGTTGGGGGCCTGTTGGCCCTCGACCAAGTTTTGAGAGAACATTGGTCATGTTTGACCACTTTGGGACTTCAACATGATGGTCAAATATGGAGTGACCAGGCGAAGTGGAGATTGCGGGATATCTCTTTTTTTGCAGGATTTTTGGGCTTTTATGGTTTATGTAATGGGTATGGGATGTCAGCGCATGGGTTTACCCATGTTTTTGTAATGTATAAATAAGTAGATAAGACTTAGAGTGAAGGTGGTCCAAGTTGGCTTCGTGCAAGAATATGTAAAGTTCTAGCTAAGTGCAAGTGATTGTAAGAGGCTTTGTGCTAATAAAGGGTTGGCTCTGTGCCTTGACCTAATTCTAGGAAGGAGGATCTAGTGAGCTGCGCGCAAATCTCCTGTCCTCTGCAGAATTGGACTCTGTAGCACTGTGCACAGTAGCAGATGGTTGTAAAATATTGAAGAAGACTAATAAATAAGAAGAAGAAGTTGGTGGATGTAGCCCCACACTGGGGTGAACCACGTATATCTTGTGTTGATGTTCTTTATTTTGTTTATGTGTTTATTTTCTTAGTGCACTGATCTTTATATATGTTAGATAGATGTATGGATGCTTAGTATGGTAAATGAATGCTAGATATAAGTTAATGCTATGTGTTAAATGATTGGAAGTGTGTGATATTCTCATTACTGCATTGTTATGTAAGTAGGGTTTAGTCTGCTTCGCAGGTGTTGCTAAAAGGGCCGGTAGTTAGGGTTTTGTTGGTGCGTTGTTGAAGCGTTGAAACCTGGGTTTGCTCCTGTGCCAACAAATAAGGTTTTGTTGGTGCACTGTTCAAGCGTTGAACCCTGGGTTTTCCCCTGTGCCAACAGTGGATAGAGAGATATGTCTAGAATGTGGGAATGATAGGTACTATAAATAAAAAAGCAAGGGCAAGGCACATGGTCCTCCTCATAATATATTGAGGCACATGCCTATAGTCCAATGATTCAAAATCTCTTTCATTGCAAACAATTAGGCATCTTATAGGGGTGGCATGCCTCACATACACTAATATATATGTGGTCAAAATTTGACAAAACATTATGATTATATGGGTTAAATTAATCGTACCATCACAAATTACTACAATTTCAATCATTTTTTTGGGTTCCTTAATGTTTGTCATATTTTCGATGACATTATTTCATTGTCTCTTTTGCAATGACATGGAGTTGATATATCAATGGGATTTCATTCGCATGTGACAATTATTTGTCTATGTAGCGATAAATAGTTCGTTGTTATATCGATAAAAATCCATCGATAGATCAACTAACATTTGTCACAAGCCAAAGAAATTATGTCGATATATCACTAAAGGTTGTAGATCTGGAAAAAATGCAAATGGTTGTTTGAAAGTGCTTAATGGTCATTGACTTAGACATCTTTGATGTGGTCAACGAGAGTTGAAATTTCAATGGAAGTTTGAGATTTCGACAAATGTTTTGTAGGTGCGAAATCTATAAAATCTTAATTGTCTGGTCATTGTTCAACACATGTAATAGTCTCTTTTCTATGACCTGCATCTTATTTCACATCGAATTTTTGATTTATATACATAGCATTTTGGATGTACTTTGATTGCTAAAAAATTCTAATATTTCTTTATCTCGTTTTAAATACTGACATTGGATCCCAACTAATTAACTTAGATTAGACCCTATTTTTTGTGGGGACACAAGTTTTTGTTTAGGAAATAGGTATGAACATGTCTAGTCAATTTATATTGGACTAGTTCTCTTTTATAATTATTTAATGGTTTTCTTACCTTTTATAGTCATGAAGATTTGTAGTTTGTGTAGTAAAAATGTATATATTTATATGGTTAATTTTCATCTCTTGAGTAATTGTTGACTAGTACTCTCATAAAAATTTAGTAAATCAATGACAACAATGGATTAATTAAATATATACATACAAATGGGGAAATATTCAATGACATTTTTAATGGAAGAAAATATTTGTATATTGTACTTATGTTACAGATTTAGTGTTTTTTGTTGTAATAGGAAATCCCAATGCCAAATCATAATAATAACATCACAGATGAAGAAAAAGAAAGGTTGATTGCTAGGTTAAAGGAGACATTGTAGGCAAATGGTAATGCGAAATTTAAATTCCATTGAAATCAATGCAAGAGCTTTAACATAAGAAGACCTGTAAGAAAAATAGTTGAGAGACATTATTGGATAAATAGGCACATTTAGGGGGGCTATGCATATTCTCCCATGGTGATTCATTCATTATTATATGTCTTTGTATTGAGTGTATTTATAAAACTTACTTTTATTTTGATATTTGTTATATACACTAATTTTATTGATTGTTTGTAATGACAAAGAAAAATCCTCGTAGATGTGTGACGTTGAATAATTTGCCTAGTAGTAGTAGAAATATTATTGTACATGATGAGGAACATGGCCATATGGATATTGAATATCATGATAAAGTCAATTCTGTGGAAGAATATGACAACATTAATACTGTTGAGCCAGACGATGGGACAAATAGATTTATCCAAAACATCTTTGCTCCTATGGATGAGGAAAACTTTGTTGATAGCCATGATGTACCTCTACTTGAGAAGGTGCAACAACCCCTTAATGAAGACTCAAGAAAAAATATTCTCTCAGTTATAATGTTGTTGGTGGACTTGAAGGTATTGAATGGTTTTCCAAACACTTGTCTCACACAAATCCTAAGGTACGCAACAATATAATTCGTCACCTATACATAAATGTCAAAATTAATTTTATCTTTTTTTAGTGTCAATTAATGTGTAATATATTAAGTATGTGATATTTATGATTATAACTATTATTTATATTAACTAGTTATTTTTTATGTTGTAGATTCTTAGGTGAATTTTTCTTATCACCGTCAAATAAGTTACCTTGCACATACCAAGATTTATCTTCCATTATGAAAGATATTGGAATGGAGTATTAGGCTATTAATGCATGTCCTAATGATCATATTATATATTATGGACAATATGCACCGAAAACGAAATTACCACAATGTCAAATTAGTAGATATTGAGCTGATCAATTTAAAAGAATGTTCTTGAAAATCTTCTTCATCATATTCTGGTAATTCCACTTTTGTCGTGACTGTTCAAGTGTGAAAGCATAACATAGTTTATGGATTACCATGCATGACATAGAAGTGAATATGGTGTTCCTCGAATTCCTGCAAATTCTTCTGCATTTAGGAACATCGAAGAAACATGAATTATTTTTAAATAAGAACCTCGTAATGTTAGGCTTCCATTAGCAGTTGATGAACTGTCAATCCTTTTGGTGAGATTAATTCTATTTACTTAGTGTGGCCTATTTTTGTTATAAACAATAACCTTACGCGTATTTCAATAAAGAGGGAGCACACAATGTCGACAATGATTGTTCCAGGTATTTGTTTAGAACATTTGTTTGAGCGTAGCACCATTTTTTTCCTTATTCATTGCATTATTTATTATACATATATAAGGTAATAATTACGTGTACTTTCAGCCAATTAGGTAAGTACCAAGTGAAATATAGGAATGTATATATTGAGCCTCTTATAGATGAGTTACAAAATTTATGGGATGGCATCACTATGTATGACATCTCTAGATCAAAATGGAAAAAAATTCAATTTTGTGGAATACTTACATGGAAAATTCATGATGCGTGAGGGCTAACACATTTTTGTGGTATGCAACACACTACCACACTTTAGTAGTATATAATTTTATGAAAATATTATGCATGTTTCATAAATATTAATTCTTTTTTATATAACTAATAGTCACATTAATCCATATCTTGCAGGTATTCAAACAAAGGGTAAATTTGCATGTCCAATTTGTGGTCCTAAGATGGAATCTCGTCATTCAAGAAGTTTAGGAAAGGAGTTTTTTTATGAGTATAGGAAATTCCTCCCTAAGAACCATAGGTATTGAACTATCTAAAAACATATTTTCAATGGGAAATAAGAGACTGCAATAAAACCACGACGAATGACACCTCACCTATGGAAGTTGGATTGTAACATAAATCATCAAGGTAATAAATTTAACTATGTATTGTTGGAGCATAAACCTAACTTACATTAGTTTATACCTAGCTTAGACTCCTAGATCTTGGTTAAAACATTCATTTACACTTTATTTCACCTAATTTGGCCAAATAGAGAAGAAGGGTGCCTCATCCCTAGATTTTAGGGAAAACTGCTTTTTTTAGATCAAGACTCAACTCTCAGTTATTGATTTTATTGATTTATTCTTGATTTGTTTCAACTCCCCCATGAAAAAACTCATTTATTATTGGGGAATGCACACCTCCTCTTTGAGTGAGATATTTATTCCTTAATTAATGATTTTTGCCATTACTATTATTAGTAACTACTATTTCGGGTCAGTTAAGTGAGTTGGAACTGCTTCTCTTGTCAGTTAAGTGAGATTAAGTGAGATAATGCACATCACTTGACTCTTTTGGACATTAATGAGTGTGTAAAATGTATCTTTAGTGGTCTAGGTCGAACTATGTGGTCTCCCTTAGCTTATGACACCTATTTTAGCTATTTCTAGCTTTTTTTGACTAGAATTTCTATGTTGGAAATTCTATATATTCACCTCCTCTCTTCTTTTTGAGGATGGTTGCTCATGTATATTCATTTTTGATTAATATAATTCTCTGATTTATGGAGCAAAATATTTCTCTCATCTCTTGAATATCAGCAAATTGCATGTGTTCAATTTAACTAGAATTCTAGATCTATCGGGGTTTCTGCAGGAATTCAAATTTTTTGTCATTATAGTTAGGCTTAAGGGGGGGTGTTGGAGCATAACCCTAACTTAAATTAGTTTATACCTAGATTATACTCCTATATCTTGGTTAATACATTCATTTACACTTTATTTCACCTAATTTGGCCACATAGAGAAGAAGGGCGCCTCATCCTTAGATTTTAGGGAAAACTGTTTTTTTTAGATCAAGACTCAACTCCCGGTTCTTGATTTTCTTGATTTATTCATGATTTATTCCAACTCTCCCATGAAAAAAATCATATATTATTTTGGAATGCACACCTCCTCTTTGAGTGAGAGATTTATTCCTTAATTAATTATTTTTGTCGTTACTATTATTAGTAACTACTATTTCGGGTCAGTTAAGTGAGTTGGAACTGCTTCTCTTGTCAGTTAAGTGAGATTAAGTGAGATAATGTGCATCAATTGAATCTTGTGGACATTAATGAGTTTGTGACATGTATCTTTAGTGGTCTAGGTCGAACTATGTGGTCTCCCTTAGCTTATGACACCTATTTTAGCTATTTCTAGCTTTTTTTGACTAGAATTTCTATGTTGAAAATTCTATATATTCACCTCCTCTCTTATTTTTGAGGATGGTTGCTCATGTATATTCATTTTTGATTAATATAGTTCTTTTATTTATGGAGAAAAAACTTTCTCTCATCTCTTGAATATCAACAAATTGCATATGTTCAATTTAACTAGAATTCTAGATCTATCGGGGTTTCTGCAGGAATTCTACATGTATCACATAAATGTGTTACATTTTTTATTTGTATTGAATTCTATTTACTGTATCTAACAATTTTTTTTGTATAATTAATTCATTTATGTTTCATAAAAGTTTTCAGGGCATTGATGGGATTTCACAAGGAATGAAAAATTACCCCATACAATTAAGTAGGCTTCCCTATTATGAGCACCTACAAATATCTCATTTGTTTGATTAAAAACATATCCAAAAGAATGTAACACAAAAATTGTGGATAATATTAGATGGAAGGAATGACAAAGAAAAAAATGTCAAAATTTGTAGTGGAATTCAGGAAGCCAATCATGCAATGCACAATTTGATTGATTCAAATAGCTATGCCAGAGACCGAAATAGTCTTCAATGGTTATTTACAGAGAAGGAAGGTAATGTTGGAAAAGAGGTGATACATAAAATTAACAAAAAATTAAATTTCCCACATAATTTTCTTCAAACATAAAGAATATCTTAACGAAGAAAGGTGAATTTGGTGGGGTAAAAATTCATGACTATCATACCTTCCTTAAGGTAATTATTTTGGTAGATTTCTATACTAGTAATACTTTGTTTTAGTATTTTAATTTAGTTTTCTTTTCAGAAAAATAGTTATTCTTTTTTTGTAATTATAGTATGTTCTACCTCTATCTCTCCCCGACATCTTTGACAAAAACGTAAAACAAGCTATATATGATCTTAGAAAATACATTAGGTAAGAAAAATGTTTGTTGTAGAACTTGTTGAAATGTGTTTTACTTGAAATGTATATACTTTGTTGTTGAAACCTATGGTTTGCTTGTATAATCATGTGTAGGTGGTTGTCATATAAACAAATCCATAAAGAAGATATTAAATATTTGAGGAGAGAAATTCCTTGGCTAATGTGTGAAATGAAGAATTATCTACCTCTGACATTTTTCAATGCTCAAGAACACTACCTCATAGTCCAAGTTGAGGGGATTGAAATGTCTAGACCTGTACACACAAGGTCAATGTAGATGGTGGAGAGGAACTTGAATTCATTGAAGACTTTCATTAGAAAAAGAGCATATCCTAAGGGTTCTATTGATCCAAATGGAAAATAGTGGCCACCAACCTATTCCACTGGCTCAAAATAGTGGTTTCCACCTTGGTATTTTTTCTACATATTTCCAGGTCCTAAACTTTTAGGGTCGTTTTGAGGCTCTAAAGAGATTTTTTTGGGAATTCCATAGTCACACTATGGGATTTATTTAAAGTTTTATATAAAAATGTGTAGTCCTCAGATAGACCTTTCCAACAAGCTATCATGCGCCCCAAATATATATCATATGCAAAAGTTACACCCTTGGGAAGTTGACGTATCAACTACCCCCATCGGGGCCTACAATTTTTTTGGCATTTCATCTTTAGGGGTTATGGTTTTAGATTTTATTTATGTTAAAAATGCCTTTAGAGATTCATTGTAAATATCATCTTCTTCTTTCAAAGGAGATTAGCTATCACATCTCTTCTTAGAGAGAAGCTGCCACCATTCTAGCGAGTTAATTCACACTGTATTTTTACAGCTTCTATACATTTATGTCATTAATAAACATTGTGCATTACTATATATTTGTGTTTTTGGAAATATATCTATTTATTTTCTTATTATATTTCCACCTTCATTTCGTTCTCAAAATAATTTGGATTAGTGGTATTAGAGTAGGCTACTCCTTTTCGTTTCTTATTGCATGTCCCTGACGAGGTCCGGGTATAAAGAGTTGGGTATCAAGCTAGTTTCTAATGAGGAAAACCTCTCTCTCTAGCACAAGCGACCTCCCATGGTGGAACATAAGAGATATGAGGGAGAAAAACATCCCATCAAGTTGTTTCTTGCAAAAACCCTCACACAACAAAGGAACGCGATGTTGGAGAATTTTTCTCAAATCCTTCAATGATTGCCAACAATAACATAAACGTCTTCATCAATTAGTCTCTTTGGATATGCTGCCCCATTCAAGGTAAAAGTTATTTTTTATATTCCCATATTTGAAGGTTTGATCGATGTAAATTCTTTGGAAAAATGGTTAAATTTGCTAGAAGGTTATTTCTCTGTTCACAAATTTTCTGACAGAGAAAATATCACCTTTTCACTCCTTACGATTCTCCCCCATTTCAAACATTGGTGGGAAAATTACTTGGAGAAAAATTCGATAGAGGAGTTTGGAATATTTGGGGCCGATCCCACTTAGTATTTTTTTATGGATGCAATCAAGGAGAAATATTACCATGTGGGAAACTATGATGACCAGTACATGACATGGACCATGTTGCATCAAGAGAGGGGCCAAATAGTGTCAGAGTTCACAAATACATCCCATACCTTGTGCACCAAGATGGGTATAAAAGACTCCAAGAAACACCAGGCTCTAAAATATCATGGGGCTCTTCATAGGTACATCCAAACCGAATTGGAATTTATTGAAATTTCATCACTGGGAGTGGCTTATCAATATGTTGTCAAAATAGAGCAAAACTTTAAGCAACATATCAAGAGGGAGTTTGAGGATGTAAATCCGCAACAAAAAAAATATGGTAAAGTTAGTCCTAACTCATAGAACAACCAAACTGAAGACAACTAGTTCAAGCCATAGGAATAGAATAGAAATGGGGAGACAAAGAAGGACACTAGGAAGTGGTGCAACTTCCACAAAATCCATTGGCACAACACCAATGAATGTCACTCAAAACAGTCATTAGTGGTTGATCTCAAAGAAATAGAGCCAAACTCTGGCTCATAATTTTATTCAGACAATAATAAAAGGAGACATATCATTGATGCAAAACCCATTGCTACTATCATGACAACAATAATCCAACTAGAAGAACAAGAGGATCATGAGGAGGGGGAACATCTCTTCCATTCAAAGATGTGGGTAAAGGGGACTCCGCTGCATTTTATTATTGCTAGTGGAAGCCATAACAACCTCATCTCACCGTAGGTCATCAAGTAGTTTGATTTTCCGACAACACCACACCCATATCCATACAACATCTGATTGCTTCGCCAAGGATGAGATATTTGTTTCTATTGATTAAGGTTGGTTGTCAATGATGTCAAACCTTGAAGAAAGACCCATAGAAAAAAGGTTTAGGTAATGGGCCCAATATTGTTTGATGTAAATATGACTCATTATTTTTTTGTCATTGTTGATAAGAAGTAAATATGGATGAACTCCAAAGTGGTCCCCTTATGTTGAAAACCCTCACGAGGAAACGCTTTGTGGAGTAAGAGAACCCATGCTTAATTATGGAATAATCTGATGAAGGAAAGTGAATTTTTCAGGGAAAATATCCTAGATGGATAGTGCTTGTCATGTCATTTCTGGTGGTATGTGGAATGTCACATAATTCCTCACGGCTAGAGAGTTATGGCCATGAGAAGTTGGAGACCCTAGGTTTGGGTAATGGACCCAAGTTTGTTTGATGGGTAATGGTATGAGTTATGATAT
>ML783411.1:0-15861 GCA_009831015.1 Picea engelmannii | reverse complement strand
TAATTCAAAGTGAATAAAAAATAAATTATTTCAATAATAAATTTAATGGATAAATTAGAAGTGGACCCAACTCTAAAATAAGGAAAGTGGGCCAAGTGACCTAGAAGATGTTTTTAAGGAATCTACTTGGAGAGTATAAATAAGAGGAAATGCTCTCTCATTTGAATCACACTTGAGAATATTGAATATCTATATGTTTCTGAGGTAACCAAGGATATCTAAACCAGTATTCTGTGTAAAGGTGAAGAAAAGAAGGCTGAAATGCAAGGAAGGATAAATTCTTTTGATGGTGTTTTCTAAGGTATGTTATTTACAGGTCATCTCACCATTTTCGCTATAAATTTTTTTATATAATGATTCAAAACATGAAATTGCTATGAAAGTGAGAAAACATATCCAAGTATCTGTGGTAAAAAATTCATCTTGTGGTTCGTTGTATTTTGGGAGTTACACTCCATGGAAAATAGGGTTTGTGGCCAGTCCTGAAACTAGTCAAAATCAGGTGTTTCGGGTAAAAACGTCATAACTTCTTCATAACAGATCTGAATTTAGTGAGACAAAATGGGTTGGTTAGGGGACAATCTATAGTATGTTTTTTAATATTTTCAGATCAATTCATTAAATATTTTGTGCGGGGCATGCTCTACAAGGTCTCTCTCTAGAATAAGCCAGAATTCAGGAAGGTATGGCATTTTTGCTATAACTCCTTTTCTGAGAGGTTAAAAGTACTGAAACTTGGAGGAATTGCATAAAACACACTGAATAAAATTGTATATCAGTTTCATATCTTTATGCATTACATGTTCAAAGTTATGATTACTTCAAGTTAGGGTTGTTGACTAATCCAAAACTAGGCATGTGAGACTAAAAAAATAAGTTTGATGAAAATGCTAGTCTCTTGTTTTTAAGGTTAAGGAAGGTTTGCAGGAATGTGATCATATACACCAGATATATTATAGATCTACAAATCAGATTTGGATGATGAAATTGATGAGGGCTTTTGGTTGTGGTACATGTTGAGTACATGGTTGAGACAAGTGGTTGATGAGTTGGTGCACATACATGAGGTGTATAGTTGATGATGTTGGTACATATTGATGAGTCATAGTTGATGAGTAGTTGAAACATGATTGGTACATACTTGGTACATGGTTGGATTCACTTGTTTATGGTACAGGTTGATTGCAGGTTGGTGCATGGTTGATGCACTTGTTTATGGTACAGGTTGATTACAAGTTGAGGTACAAGTTGATGCATGGTTGATGCATGGTTGATGTATGGTTCAGATTTATTAGTACAGGTTTACAATGGTATATCTCATAGTGATAGTGTGACAGTGGTTCCATCATTTTACTTCTACTTCAGGGTGGCAGGACGGGGCAAGGACAGGTGGTTGTAGCCACCTTCCAGTTGTAGCCAGAGAACATTGGGGGTTGTAGCCTCCTTCTGGTTGTAGCTAGAGAATTGGGGAGTTGGAGCTTCCCTCAGGTTGTAGGCTGAGAAACTAGGGGGTTGGAGCCTCCTTCCAGTTGCAGCTGGAAAACAAAGGATGTTGGTGCTTCCAATGAATGTAATTATTCAAGACATATAAGAAACAACATTCTGTGGTTTTCTCCCGATTTGGGTTTCCACGTAAAACACTGGTGTACTGTGTATGTGTGTGATTGTTTATTTCTTATTGCTCATTATTGTATAATAATTCTACATTGATATAACATTTGAAGAAAAAGGATTATAATTACGCTATTACTGATTCACCCCCCCTGTTAGTAATCCAACAAAAAATATATGTTAAAGTTAGTCCTAACTCATAGAACAACCAAACTCAAGAAAACCAGTTCAAGCCATAGGAAAAGAAGAGAAATGAGGAGCCAAAGAAGGACACTAGGAAGTGGTGCAACTTCCACAAAATCCATTGGCACAACACCGATGAATGTCCCTCAAAACAACCATTAGTGGCTGAGCTCAAAGAAATATAGCCAAACTCTGGCTCAGAATTTGATTCAGACAATAATAAAAGGAGACATATCATTGATGAAAAACCCATTGCTACTATCATGACAAAAATAATCCAACTAGAAGAACTAGAGGATCCTGAGGAGGGGGAGCACCTCTTCCATTCAAATATGTGGGTAAAGGGGACTTCGCTACATTTTATTATTGCTAGTGGAAGCCATAACAACCTCATCTCACCGTAGTTCGTCAAGTAGTTTGATTTTCTGAGAACACCACACCCACATCCATACAACATTGGATTGCTTCGCCAAGGAAGAGATATTCGTTTCATCCAACAATGTCACCTTTCAAACGACATCAATCCCTTCAAGGATGAGGTATTGTGTGATGTTTCCCCATTGGAAGTTTGTGATGTTCTGTTAGTCCAACTAGATATGTGGAAGTGTCATTTTGTTTATGAGTCTTGACCCCATAGCATCATTGTTACTATGAGCGATCATCTCTATAGGATACCAGAGGTAGTTCCGACTACTGTCCCGACAAAACAGTGCCACAAAGTAATATATCATACTGGAAATTTTAGCCTCTTCATGATCTTTTCATAAGAGAAGGACACTGCAATCACTACAATGTCAGCCCATTACCGTGGTCTCTAGAATAAGCACATTAACAATATTGTAGAAGAGCACCAAGATATTCTTACTACACCTATAGGGGTGCCCACACTGTCGAGTCAAGTGAAGTTATAACAAATCCCTTAATGCTCTTCATGTTGTATCTTCACCGACAAAGTCCTCCCACAGTTAGGCAGATCATGTAGCTATATCAGTTGAACAATTCCAACCCCTCCAACAATAGATTCATAGCATCCTTCAACACTCTAAGAAATACACCTTCTTAAACAAGATAAGAAACTCACCAAGGTTCATATTTAGCAAATGATTCCCTGGGAACTTGACGCAATGGAGACCATTGCTTCCTAATGGGGGAAGAATGATCAAGGAAGAAATTTGTGGCCACCTGCCTATTCCTCTAGCTCAAAATAGGGGTTTACACCTTGACAATTTTTCTAAATATTTTCATGTCCTAAACTTCCAGGGCCATTTTGAGGCCCTAAAAATTTTCTTTTGGGCCTACCATAGTCACACTTTTGGATTTTCCCCAAGTGTGATGGAAAATTGTGTAGTCCTTGGATATAACTTTCCAAAAAGATATCATGTGCCCAAAACAAAGATTGTATGCAAAAGTTACATCCTTGGGAAGTTGACATATCAAGTACCCTCATTAGGGAAGACAAACCTTTCGACATTTCATCTTATGGGTTAGGGTTTTAGATTTTATTTATGTTAAAAATGCCTTTAGAGCCTAATTGTAAATATCATCTTCTTCTTGTGAAGGAGCGTAGCCATCATATCTCTTCTCAAAGATAATTTTCCACCATTCTAGCAAGTTCATTCACTCTGTATTTTTATACCTTATGTACATTTCTATCATTAATAAAAATTGTGCATCACTCAATCTATGTGTTTCAAGAAATATATCTATGTATTTTCTTATTATACTTCTTCCTCATTTCATTCTAAAAATAATCGAGATCAGTGGTATTAGATAATGCTACTCCTATTTCTTTCTTAGTGCATGTCCCCAATGAGGTCAGGGTATAGATATTTGGGTCTCGAGCTAGTTTATCTTGATGAAAACTATTATGTCCAACCCAAGAGACATCCCATGGTGGAAGAGAAGAGAGACGAGGGAGAAGAAGACCCTATCAAGTTGTTTATCATGAAATCCCTCGCACAATAGAGGAACGATATGTTGGAGAATTTCTCCCAAATCCTTCAATGATTGTTGACAATAAGAGGCACATCTTCGTCAAGTAGTCACTTTGGATACTCCTTTTCATTTCTTAGTGCATGTCCCCAACAAGTTTAGGGTATAGAGAGTTGGGTCTCAAGCTATTTTATCTTGAGGAAAAACGCTCTCGCTAGCCCAAGCGATCTCCCATGACGGAAGAGAAGAGAGACAAGGAAGAAAAATATCCCATCAATCTCTTTCTCATAGAATCCCTCACATGACAAAGGAAGGATAGGTTTGAGATTTTTTCCCAAATCCTTCAACAATTTTTGACAATAACATGCACGTCTTCATCAAGAAGTCACTTTGGAGATGTTTCCTCGTTCAAGATACATGTTAATTTTGATATTCCCATATTTGAAGGTCAGATCGATGCAGATGATTTGGAAAAATGGTTAAATTTGCTAGAAGGTTATTTCTTTGTTCACAATTTTTTCGACAGAGAAAAGATCACCTTTATGCTCCTTAAGGATATCCCCAATGTCAAACATTGGTGGGAAACTTACCAGGAAAAAAATAACACAGAGGAGTCTAGAATATTTGGGCCTAGCCCACTTGGGATTTTTGATGGATGTGGTCAAGGAGCAATATTACCTTGTGGGAAACTATGACGACCAATACATGAAATGGACCATGTTGCATCAAGAGAGGGGACAAATAGTGAAAGAGTTCATAAATACATTCCATACCATGCACACCAATATCGGTATCACAGACTTAGAGTAGCATTTGGTTCTAAAATACCGTGTGGATATTCAAAGGTACATCCAAACCAAAATGGAATTTATGGACATTTTATTACTAGGAGTTTCTTATCGATATGATGTAAAAATTGAGAAAAAATTTAAGTAGAAGAACAAGCGAGAGTTAGGGTTTTCAAATCCGCAACAACCAAAATATGGTAAAGGCAGTCCTAACTCACAAAATAACCAACCTCAAGACAACTCGTCCAAGACAAAGAAAAATAAGAGAAACGAGAAGAAGAAGAAGGACACTAGGAAGTGGCACGACTTCCAAAAAATCCCTTGGCACAACACTGATGAATGGTGCTCAAAAAATTCATTGGTGGATGAGCTCAAATAAATAGAGTCGAACCTCGACTCAAACTATGACTCAAAAAATAATAAAAGGAGATATATGAAGGATGTAGATCCCACTTCTATTGTCATGACTGCAACAATCCAACCAAAAGAACCAGAGGATTTAGAGGAGGGGGAGCGCCTATTCCATACACAAATGGGGGTGAAGGGGACCCTGCTGCAATTTATTGTTTATAGAGGAAGCCAAAAGAACATCATATTAACAAATTTCATCAAGCAGTTGGATTTTTTGACAACACCAAACCCACATCCATACAACATCGGATTGATTCACCAGGGACAAGATCTTCGTGTCATCCAACAATGCCACTTTTCATACGACATCAAGCTCTTAAAGGATGAGGTTATTTGTGATGTTTCCCCACTAGAAGTATGTGATGTTATGTTATTCCAAACATATATGTGGAAGCGTCATGTTTTTTATGAGTCTCAACAACATAGCTTCATTGTTACTTTGGAGGGTCATCTCTACAGGATACCAGAGGTAGTTCTGACTACTATCCCAACAAAATAGTGCCGCAAAGTAATCTACCATATGAAAACATTTATCCTCTTCATGATATGTTCATAAGAGAAGGGCACTACAATCACTGTAGCCTCAGCCCAAGACCCTTGTCTCCAGTAGAACAAGATCAACAAGATTGTAGAAGAACACCAATATCTTCTTACTGCACCCATAGGGGTGCCTCCACACTGTCCAATCAAGCGAAGTTATAACAAATCCCTTCATGCTCTTCATGTTGCATATTCACCTACAAAGTCCTCCCACACTCATGAACATCTTGCATCTATATTGGTTGAATGGTTCCAACCCCTCCAACAACAGGTTCATAACAACCTTCAACAAGCTAAGCAGGACAACTTCTTCAACAAGACAAGAAGCTCACTAAGGTTGAGATTCAACAAAATCTTCCCCATGAACTTGGCACAATGGAGAACATTGCTTCTTAAGGGGTGAAGAATGATCCAAGACTAAATCGGTGGACACCCACCTATTCAACTGGTTCAAATAATGGCTTTCCACCTTCGAAATATTTCTACATCTTTTCGGGTCTGTTTTGAGGCCTTAAACAACGTTTTTTGGGTCCGCCACAATCAAAATCTATGTTCTATCTAGAGTGTGATGGAAAATTGTGTATTCCTCGAATAGACATTTTCAACAAGCGATCATGCACACCAAACATAGATCGTATGAAAAATTTACTCCCTTGGGAAGTTGGTGTATCAACTACCCTCATCGGGGTCCAAAAACCTTTTGGGGTTTCATATTCTAGGGTTAGGGTTTTGTATTTTATTTATGTTAAAAATTCCATTAGAGCCTCATTGTAAACATCATCTTCTTCTTGTGAAGGAGTGTACCCATTACATATCTTCTCATAGATAAGGTGCCACCATTCTAGCGATTTCATTCACTCTCTATTTTTAAAGCTTCTGTACATTTATGTCATTAATAAAAATTGTGCATTATTGTATCTCTGTGTTTTTGGAAATATATATGTGTATATTATTATTATATTTCCACCTTCATTTCATTTTCAAAATAATTTGGATCAGTGGTATCAGAGAATACTACTCCTCTTCATTTCTTAGTGCATGTCTGTGATGAGGTCAGGGTATAGAGAGTTGGGTCTCGAGGTAGTTTATCTTAAGTATAATCACTCTCACCAACCCAAGTGAACTTCCATGGTAGAAGAGAAGAGAGATGAGGGAGAATAAGATCCCATGAACCTATTTCTTGCTAAATCCCTCTTACAACAGAGGAACGCGATGTTGGAGAATTTTTCCCAAATCCTTCATCAATTGCCGACAATCACAGGTGCGTCTTCATAAAGTAGTCTCTTTGGAGACACTACCCCATTCAAGGTACAAGTTAATTTTGATATTTTAGTATTTGAAGGTTAGATTGATGTGAATGCTTTTGAAAAATGGTTAAATTTTCTATAAGGTTATTTCTCTGTTCACAATTTTTCCGATAGAGAAAATATCACCTGTGGTCTCCTTAAGGCTCTCCCCTATGTCAAACATTGGTGGGAAACTTACTAGGAGAAAAATTCCATGTAGGAGTTTGGAATATTTAGGGCCAATCTCTCTTGGGATTTTTTTATGCATGTGGTCAAGGAGAAATATTACCCTATGGGAAACTATGACGACCAATACATGAGATGGACCACATCACATCAAGAGAGGGGCCAAAAAGTGACAGAATTCATAAATACATTCCATACCATGCACGCCAATATTGGTATCACATACTTTGAGTGGCATCCAGTTCTAAAATACCATGGGGATATTCACAGGTACATCCAAACCAAAATAGAATTTTTGGACATTTCATCACCTGGAGCTGCTTATCGATATGCTATCGAAATCAAGAAAAAATTTAAGCAATAGAACACGCAGGAGTTTGGGTCTACAAATCCACAACAACAAAAATATGGTAAAGGAATTCCTAACTGACAGAAAAGCTAGCCTCAAGACAACTAGTCCAAGACACATGAAAATAAGAGCAATGGGAAGACAATGAAGGACACTGGGGAGTGGTGTGACTTCCAAAAAATCCCTTGGCACAACACCGATGAATGTTTCTCAAAACCATCATCGATGGACAAGCTCAAATAAATAGAGTCGAAACCGAACTCAAAATTTGATTCAGACAATAATAAAAGAAGACAAATCATTGATGCAGAACCCACTACTACTGTCGCGATCGCACCAATATAACCATAAGAACCAAAGGATCATGAGGAGGGGGAGTGCCTCTTCCATTAAAAAATGTGGGTGAAGGGGACCCCTCTGCATTTTATTGTTGATAGAAGAATCCATAAGAACCTTATCTCATCAGACGTCGTCAAAAAGTTAGATTTTCTAGCAACACCACACCCACAACCATACAACATCGGATGGCTTTACTATGGATGAGATCTTCATGTCATCCAACAATGTCACCTGTCATATTGAATCAATTGCTTAAAGGATGAGGTACTATGTGATGTTCTTTTAGACCAGCCATATATGTGGAAGTTTAATGCTATTTATGAGTCTCGATACCATAGCGTGATTGATAGTCTGGGATGTCATATCTACAGGATACCAGAGGTAGTTCCAACTACTATCCCAACAAAATAGTGCTGGAATGTAATCTCTCATACCACAAAGTTTATCCTCTTCATGATCTGTTCATAAGAGAAGGGAACTACAATCACTTTATCCTTGGCCCAAGACCCTTGTCTCCAGTAGAAGCATATCAACAAGATTGTAGAAGATCACCAAGACATTCTTACTACACCTACAAGGGTGCCTCCACATTGTCCAATCAAACAAAGTTATAAAAAATCCCTTCATTATATAATTGTTGCATCTTCACCAATAGATTCCTCCCACACTCAGGAATATCATGGAGCTATATTGGTTGAACGGTTCTAACCCCTCCAACAACAGGTTCATAACAACCTTCAACAAGCTAAGAAGGGTAGATTCTTCAACAATACAAGCAATTCACCAAGGTTCAAATTCAATAAAATCTTCCCCATAAACTTGATGCAGTGGAGACCACTACTTCCTAAGGGGGGAAGAATGGTTCAGGAGGAAATCGATGGCAACCCACATAGTTTTCTAGCTCAAAACAAGAGTTTCCACCTTTGTAGTTTTTCTACATCTTTTCGGGTACTAAACTTCTGGTGTCGTTTTGAGGCACACAAAATTTTTTTTGGGGCCTGCCACATTCACACTATAGGATTTATCCCAATTTTGATGATAAAATGTGTATTCCTTGAATATACCTTTCCAATGAGCTATCATTCACCCCAAACAAATATCGTATGAAAAAGTTATGCCCTTGGGAAGTTGACCTATCAACTACTCCCATCGAGACCCACAAACCTTTTGGCATTTCATCTTCTAGGGTTAGGGTTTTGGATTTTATTTATGTTAAAAAGGCCTTTAGAGCCTCATTTTAAACATCATATTCTTCTTGTGAATGAGCGTATCCATTACATCTCTTCTCATAGATAAGCTACCACCATTCTAGCGAGTTCATTCACTCTGTATTTTAATAGCTTATGTAGATTTTTGTCATTAATAAAAATTGTGCATTACTATATCTTTATGTTTTTGGAAATATATCTGTGTATATTCTTATCACATTTATTCCTTCATTTTTTTCTCAAAATAATTCGGATCAGTGGTATCAGAGAAAGATACTCCTTTTTGTTTCTTACTACATGTCCCTGACGAGGTCAGGGTATAGAGAGTTGGGTCTCGAGCTAGTTTCTCCTGAGTAAAACCACTATCTCAAACCCAAGCATCCTCCCATGGTGGTGTTGACACTTGAATCCATCAAGATCGAAATGACAACCTCACGAGGATGTGAATCCTCCTTCGTTTTTATAGAGGTGGTGCTCCTCTCTATTTTACGATATTCTTTGATATTCTATATTTCCAAAATGATACAGGACTTTGAGAAAGTCCACTATTATAATTAAAGAAAGATAAAATTTGCAGAAAAATAAAAATATTTTATTTTAAAGAGAATTCCTGAGAGATGACCAGGAACCTCATACATCACTCATTTGAAAACATAAGTAAAATTTCCTTACATCCATCATAGCGAAAATAAAGATTTATGATCACACATAAAAATAAAAGAATATGATCTATACGGATAAGAGAAATTTAATAGAGTAGACACATGAGGAGATCAAAGGAAGAAAATGATAGACCAATCTCAAATATTTTATACTCAAAACTCATAGTTATAAAAAACAGTAAAAATTTATCTTGACTTAGTTCTCTTGGGATTTCTGAAAAAATATTAAAGTCTATCACAATTCTTTGAAATTAAATGCATTTGTCCAAAGGACTGGGATTAGAGATCCCTCGGACCATAAAATTAAATATAAATAAGAAATAGACTGTGGAGAGAAGAAGGTGGGTGAAGGCAGAGTAGCAATACCTGTAAAGAAGACAAAAGGAAATTATCAGATTTCGGTTAAACCTTTCTAATCAAAGAAGCGAAATAACTGGATGCAAAACTAATAAGGAAAGAAAAATGTGATTAGTATAAACTTACTATGATGGTATCTGTTGTTTTTTACTTGCTTGTTGTTGTCCTTTTATTTTCCTCATTGATAGTTATAGGAACTCTCTCAACTGCTATTTCTTGGCCGCCTTTAGCTAATTTATCGATTTCCCTCTTAAACCAATATTCAATGTAATTCTTCATTGGCAGAACATTTATCTCATGTGTAATTTTGATATTAAACAATTCACCTTCTAAATCTACTAGGTCATGAGAAATATCGTGGATTGAATCCTCAATATCTTGATTTTTCATAGAATAATCGATAAGCCATTTATATATCTCTTCTTCACCATATTCAATCATGTCATTAAATTTCTCAACCAATAATCCCTTTAGTATCTCCATGTGTTCATCAAATTGTTTCCTTGTCATAAACATTGAATTGAAAATTAATTTAGGATATTTCACCTCACCAGTGCTTCTTGCTAAATCTACTTTTGTGAGCCTTCTGAATAATTCTTCTCTTTTCACTATAGATTCATTGCATGCTTGGACAATGTTTCTCAAATTCTTGATCTTTTCTTTCCAACATGAATTCATCTGTTTGATCCGACTAGGAGAATAAAAATATTCTTATCTCCTCTTTAATTCTATCATGTTTGAGACTTTTATCCCAAATGGTAAAACAACATCTATGTAAAATACTTCTTCATTCTTAAAATCATCTCGGAGATACTCATGAAATGCATGTTCTCTTGAACCAAAAGAAACAATATTTTCAGATACCTCCCAGGCCTCTATTATCAATAACATTCTCTTTTTACTATTTTTCTCAACATAATTTCGAACCGTTGTAAGAAAACTTGATGATCCCTTTAACTTGATACTAGATGTAGTTGGTTTAATCATTGTCAAAGGACTGGTGAATATGGGAAGAGGCATCAATGCAGTCTTCAATTATTTGATATTTTCCTTTAAGTTGGCATTCTTAGCCTCTCAACCATCAATAGAGTCTTCAAGTGTGTCCCCAATTTCCCTATGAATTTTGGAAATATGGGACGGTTGCATATTCTTGAGGTCGACCTCTGAGCGGGATTTTCCTTTCTTATTTTTTTGATCAATTCTTTCTACAATCATCTTTTTAGATTCTCTGTAAAAAACAATGCTCTGAAAAGTGAAGGATTCTTCCTCACTAAAGGTTTCATTCTCAATAGCTCTCAGTAAATAATCTTGTTGAGCAACATGCTCCTCTTGTTCTATTGCAGGGAATATTTTTTCAATGGCTTCTTCTAGTTCCATATCTTCCAAGGAGAAGCTTTGGATATGATTTTCTATAAGATTATTTTCTTCTTCTTGCACTGGGGTTTTTATCTTCTTTCTCACTAGCAACTTGTGTGAACTTTCAATTTTTCCAAAGGGAGGATTCTTGTCTCCCCCTCCATTGGAACTATTTTTGAAAGTCTTTTTAATTGGGTGGGCCACTAGAGCACTGCTCCTGGAGGTAGCATTCTTAGGAGTGACAACTGGAGATTGAACACTTATTTCACTAGGACTTTTTCCTTTTTTCTTGTAAATATCATTAATGCTAAGTAATGTTTCTAAATCACCGACTTTATGTACATAAGTGTTTTGTCTATTAACTTATTCTTCTTCGCTCATGACAGTTTGAATAAAAGAGTTACTGAATCCTACTAATAGAATATGTCCGACAAAGCTCTTTTTTGGATCAAAACCTTTGATATTTTCATCATACTTTAAACTCACATTGTTAAAATGATTTGCAAATTAATCAATTTTATTTATATTTCTAAAGACAAATTCTACAATCTTCCATGGCAATGAAATACATTGTTTTTTCCCTTTTTCATGGAAAAAGTGCAACCATAAATTATATTGCCTTGCTACCTCTGTAATAAATAATTTATCGGGTACATAATACAGAAGGAAAGAAAGATTTTATTTTGAGCAAAATATTCTTATGATATTATGATCCTCCATTTTCTCTATTGTTCCCTTTTACTCTAAAATATTTGTAGCTTCAATAGATATCTTGGGAGTGTTTTCTCCCAACAAAAGTTTTTTGAAGACTGAAACAAAGTCATTATACACTTCATAGAAAAATAGAGGGGTTTTATGCCTCCATAGTGCCCAATACCAAATGGTAACGAGATCTTCTTCAAAATTTACCCTTTTACTGATGGGAAAATTTGGGAATTGGCAACAATGCACGATAGAAAATAGAAAATAAGATGTCATAAATAATTTTCTATCTTTTTTATAATGTGACAATTGGGAAGAAATTTCAATAGAAATGAGATTTCCCCTATAAAAAATATCTTGTTCTTGGACTGCAAAATACATAATATATAAAATCATCCAAGATATAGAAGCAATGTTCTCCTAACCTGTCACTATGGTGAATAGCCATGCAATTTATCGATAGGTATTCTTTAGATATTCAACCTGAATTCTAGTTATGTCTGCTGGGAAAGATGCAAGATTATCCAAATACTTCGGTAGGAGGTCAATCCCATTGTTATGTTTCTTGAAGAATTCTTTGCAATCTTCACCTTTGAAGGTAAGGGGCAACTCTGGTAGCTTTAAAATATTGGGGAAGACTTGAGGTGATAGAGAAATTTGAGAATGTCCCTAAAGTTGTATGATTCTTTGATTCAACATGTACTTGTCCACACACCATGTGATTTCATTAAAATCAAAAACATATGGAACACAACCAACACAAGAAATTCCATATGTCAAAATTATGTTCCCGTATTTCTATGCAGTAAGAGGGGAGGAATAATACCAATATTCTCTCAACCACTGGAAGTTTTGATCTTCACGACCAAAAATATTTAGAGTGTCACCACAAAACTATTGTTAAGTTAATGTTTCCATTACGTTGACGAAACAATTTGTTTTGCTGGATAATGGTCTCAAATAATTTTTTTTGGAAAGCTAATGATATTTTAATCCCTTGGAAAATGAATATTAAATGAGAATTTAATGAAAAAATTCCTTGATCCTTTCACCATCAATGACAATATTTTTAGGTATTTCACAACAATTGTTATCATTTATACAATACTTAATGCGTATTGGGAAAATAAAATTAATGGCAGGGGCGCGTTTGAGCCTGTGAACCCACAAATTTGAATTTTTTTTATAAGTGTTTAAACTGACTTGTGCATGAGTAAGTGGATGGAAATGAAAACAAGACAACCCATGAACTGAAATATGGATAAGTATAGTAACCTAGAAAGGGAAAAAGAAGGGATAAAAGGAAATGGGAATAATGACAGGTATAGAAGGGGGAAAATAAAAGGAGTAATGAAGTGGGGAAAATAGAATGTGGAAGGAAAAAATGGAACCATGAAATGGTCTCAACAAGTGGAAGAGAAGAGAGATGAGGCAATAGAATATCCCATCAACCTATTTCTCGCGGAAGCCCTCGCAAAATAGAGGAACGATATGTTGGATAATTTTTCCCAAATCCTTCACTGATTTCTGACAATAACAAGTGTGTCTTGGTCAATCAGTCATTTTGGATATGCTTCCCCATTCAAGGTACACGTTAATTTTTATATTCTTGTATTCGAAGGTCGGATTGATGCACATGCTTTGAAAAAATGGTTAAATTTTCTAGAAGGTTATTTCTCTGTTCAAATTTTTTTCGATAGATAAAATATCACCTTTGCGCTCCTTAAGGCTCTCTCCCATGTCAAACATTGGTGGGAAACTTACTGGGAGAAAATTTCCACATAGGAGTTTGGAATATTTAGGGTTGATCCCACCTGGGATTTTTTTATGGATGCAGTCAAGGAGAAATATTACCCTATGGGAAAGTATGATGACTAGTACATGAGATGGACCATGTTGCATCAAGAGAGGGGAAAAATAGTTTCGGATTTCACAAATACATTCCATTCATTGTGCACCAAGATGGGTATAAAAGACTCCGAGCAACATCTAGTTCTAAAATACCGTGGGGATCTTCATAGGTACATCCAAACCAAAATGGAATTTCTAGACATTTCATCACTGGGAGTTGCTTATCGATATGCTATCAAAATTGAGAAGAAATTTAAGTAGCAGAACATGTGGGAATTTGGGTCTGAAAATATGCAACAACCAAAATACGATAAAGGTAGTACTAACTCATAGAAAAACCAACCTCAAGACAACTAGTCCAAGCTAGAAGAAAAGAAGATCCACACAAAGATGAATAAGGACATTGGGAAGTGGTGTGACTTCCACAAAATATCTTGGCACAACACAGATGAATGTCTCTCAAAACACTCATTGGTGGATGAGATAAAAAAATAGAGTCGAACCTCGACTCAGAATCTGATTCAAACAATAATAAAAGGAGACAGATCATTGATACAAAACCCACTACTATTGTCATGACTGCAACAATCCAACCAGAAGAACCAGAGGATCCTAAGGAGGGGGAGCACCTCTTCCATTCACAGATGTGGGTGAAAGGGACCCCACTTCATTTTATTATTGGTAGAATAAGCCATAAGAACCTCATCTCAATAGAGCTCGTCAAGTAGTTGGATTTTCTGATAACACCCCACCCGCAACCATAAAACATCAGATGGATTCATGAGAGACGAGATCTTCGTGTCAACCAACAATGTCACATGTCATATGGCATCAAGCCCTTCAAGGATGAGGTATTGTGTGATGTTTCCCCACTAGAATTATATGGTGTTTTTTTAGGCCAACCATATATGTGGAAGATTCATTTGTTTATTATTCTCAACACCATAGCATCATTGTTACTCTGGGAAGTCATCTCTATAGGATACCAGAGGTAGTTATGACTAATATCCCAAAAAAAAATTTCTGCAAAGTAATCTCTCATGCAACAAAGTTTATCCTCTTCATGATCTTCTTAGAAGAGAAGGAAACTACAATCATTGTAGCCTCGAAAAAATACCCTCATCTTTAATAGAAGGAGATCAACAAGATTGTAGAATAGTACCAACATATTCTTACTACATCTACAAGGACGCCTCCACACTATCCATTCAAGCAAAGTTATAACAAATACCTGTATTCTCTTCATGTTGCATATTCACTGACTCATGAATATCATCAAACTATATCATTTGAATGGGTCCAACCCCTCCAACAACAAGTTCATAAAATCCTTCAAAAGGCTAAGCAGGACAACTTCTTCGACAAGACAAGTAGCTCACCAAGGTTCTGATTCAGAAAAAGATTCGCAAGGAACTTGACGCAATGGAGACCATTTATTCCCAAGGGGGAAGAATTATCTATGTGGAAATCAATGGCCACCCACATATTCTGATGGCTCAAAACATGAGTTTCCACCTTGGTAGTGTTTTTACATCTTTTGTGTCCTAAACTGATGGGGTCATTTTGAGGCCCTAAACAACGTTTTTTGGGCCTGCCATAGGCACACTATATTTGTTAGCCTGAATGTGATGGAAAACTGTGTATTCCTTGTATAGAACTTTCCAACGAGCTATCATGCACCCCAAACAGAGATCGCATGCAAATGTTACACCCTTGGGAAGTTGATGTATCAACTACCTCCATCGGGGCCCACAAACCTTTTGGCGTTTCATCTTTTAGGGTTAGGGTTTTGGATTTTCTTTACATTAAAAAGGAATTTAAAGCCTCATTGTAAACATCATATTATTCTTGTGATTCATTGTAGCCATCACATCTCTTCTCAGAGATAACATGCCACCATTCTAGCGAGTTCATTCACTTTGTAAATTTACAACTTATGTACATTTCTATCATTAATAAAAATTGTGCATTAATGTATCTCTGTGTTTATAGCAATATATCTATCTATTTTCTTATTATATTTCTGCCTTCATTTCATTCTCAAAACAATCCAGATCATCTGTGTTGGAGGGCTATATGGTATATCAATCCTTGGTGTAT
>ML783410.1:985437-996968 GCA_009831015.1 Picea engelmannii | reverse complement strand
TTTCTCCATTCTTGATTCACCTTCCTTGTGTCCTCATTATGAATTTCATGGGATGCATTTTCACTTTCAGGTGTCTTCTCTATTACAAAATTTTTCAATACTTCCATGATCTCCCCTTTTAAACCCTCCATCATCTCTTGTAGCTCATCTTTTGTAACTATCTTCTTTTGTAAATCATTTATGTTCCTACGCATTTCTTCACCTTCATCAAGAATCCAAGTAGGATTTTTTGGAGGCTTAGTTGGTGTAGAAGTTTCCTTTTTGGGTGGCATGTTGGCTAGGTATCACTTTTGAACCTTGATTTTGAGGTGGTTCTGCTAGACAATATTTATTCTATTTTATCTCCCAAGTTTTGGCCCTTCTGGGTATGAAAATTTCTTTTATGTAGTTCTCTGATATTTCTTCTCTGCAATGCCACAAGTCTGATCAAAATTGGATGTGCCAAGTGGAATTTACGATAACTTCCCCACAACTTGTTGATTTTTGGCCTTTCCAAGAGATCTCACTTGTATAGCATGCCCCACACAAAATAATTGATATAAAATTCTAAAACTCGCACCCAAAATTCTACAGACTGTCCACAATCCAATGCAACTAGTCCCACTCAATTTGGATACTCTAGGAAGAAGTTATGATTATTTTACCTAGAACACCTTCTTGAGACTAGTCAATAGGACTAGTCAGATACCCTATCTTACACAAGGTGTATCTAC
This sequence comes from Picea engelmannii, assembly GCA_009831015.1. Lineage (NCBI taxonomy): Eukaryota > Viridiplantae > Streptophyta > Pinopsida > Pinales > Pinaceae > Picea > Picea engelmannii. The sequence goes on along the minus strand of ML783410.1, from coordinate 996,255 downwards.
AAATGTAATATGACCCAGAAGATAAAAAATTTACCACAGATACCTTACGAATTTTTGTAAATTTCATCTAGAGTGCAGGGTCTGAAATGTTACAGAAAATTTTTTATAGCGAAAATTCTGTAATGACTCTGTTCAGGATGATTCCAAAACCCTATCTTGTACAGGATGTATCTCCGAAATTATAAGGCCTCAAGAGATGAATTTTGAAACAAAAGTACCTTGATCTATCTACTAAATATCCTCCAAGTCGTTCCTTCTGAAACGTTGTTGAAAAATAGTTATAGCAAAAATTCCAAGGTGTCTCAGATGTAGTAGCGAAACCCCAAGACCTTGAGCTTTGATACCATATGTTAAGAACCAAATATCAATATAGCATAGAAAAACCTCAGAAAAAGTACTCAACACCTTGAAAAAGAGATAATTTTAGATAATAAGCCTCTTTAAGGGGGCAACCTCCTTTTACCCCACTTAAATGTTCAGGTACAAGATGATTCAAATTGAAAATGTCTCCTTGGTATATATAGGAGACTAGGAGGTATAATTAAAACTAATGGCCTAAAGCCGACATAAATAAAATAACATTACTAATATAATATGCCCCAATTAAGGGGTAATGAGCCAATATTAGGGATTAACACAAAGTGTTAAACCAAGGGCTTTCATGACCGTTGGCCATGGGAGAGAGAACAAGAGTGAACCCCTGATCCCATCCAAACCATGAGTTCAGAGTTCATGCATCGGGAGAAAGTCGCGTTGGTGCGACTAAAACCTCCAAAACCCAAATTCATGAAGTGATTTGGATCATAGATCCATGGATCCTTCGGGACCCACCTCAACCGTCAGATCTACGAGTTCGAGGTTCACGCATCGGGACATTATGTGTTGGTGCGCCCAAGACCTTCGAAGCTCGAAGTCGTGAAGTAACATGGACTATGGATCTATGGATCCTATATTCACTCCAAGAGTCACTCCCAGACTGCAAATGAGAGTAAGCTTGGTAACATAGAAATAAAAATGCTTGATTGGTTTTGTGGATTAAGAAGAAGAAAATAGGGAAGGGGAAGGATAGTAAGCTGTTGTAAATCAATGATGGACTATTGGGCTATGGAGTCAAGCAAACACCATGCTCATTAAATGCAATCAATATGCATATCAGATACAGGTTTATTGAATAGAGGAATAAAAATATAACACAAAGAAGAACATCCATAAGGAAGAGATCCTCTCTGCATAAATGAATTCAAGGCACTTGAACATAAATAGTGACTAATAGGCAAAATACATCAGATCCTCAGATGCTCAAGAATCCATTAATCAAAGGAAACAATGATCCTAAAAGTGTACAATTCATTCAAGTAAGAAGAAAAATTGGGAAATAAAACAAGAGATACAATCTGATAACACATATATCATGAACCTTCAATAACAAAAATGTTTACAAAAACAAAAGCCCCTCAGGGTTACAATGATCACAGGCAAAGTGCCTCCTACAACTCTCACATCTCTCTTGCTCATGAATCCAACCCTTCTCCAAGAGATATCTCATTCCTTAAATAGAAAATAGCATCCAAATAACCTAAGGAGGTCGAATCCCATCTCCTCCATTGGATTCTAAGCCTTGGAGATAGGTGGCAACAGTGAAAGAGACAAAAATCCAACAAACTGTTGATTTTCAGGAATTTGTTGGAAGTCATTAATAAATTGTTTCCACCTCATACATGAGGCCTTTGCTGGAGCTAAATATTAGGTTTAGGTGTCCCTTGACATCTAAATGATCCTTGAGAAGTCATTCAAACTCTCCTTGACATGTGGAAACCTCCCAACAAGGAGAATATGAAAACCGTGACCGCTATAGGAAATTAGTACACAATGCCTACTTCTATATCCAATATCTCTCAAACCAAAATGCATTTTGAAAAAATGAGAGAGGTTTTTGTTATTTGGAATGTTATGAACAAAAAACTCCTCCAATTTTCAAAAATACCTTCTCAATTGTTCACAATAAAATTTTTAAGTTAATGACTCAAAAATGGTAAAATAACTCTGCACAATTAGTTTTCTGCCAAAATATTATGCAGCGCCTGTAGGTAGCGCCACTATGCTACGTCTGTGTGTTGGTTTAGGTAGCATTGTAAAAAACAAAACGCCTTCAATCTTGAACATGTGTAGAGTAATCAATTTCATTTCATGATATCAAACCCCCTTTACTTAGATGCCTTGGTAGTGCAAAGAGGTAGTGTATTTTACCACTGAGGGAACTGGTATTTAGCAAAAATACAAAAATATGATAGTTAGGCCTCTTCTAGATGAGAATTATTGTGCTAACATAGGCTCCATGGGGGATGGCATGCTCCCCTCAAGCTACCAAGAACTTGTATACATGTGCCTTTTCCATCTTTAACTCTGTCCCAAAAAACCTATATACTCGAAAACACCTATGTTCCTTATTTGAAATTGATATGACTGTATGCTGAAAACTGACAAAAAGGAAATGCTAAAAAATGAGCTTGTTTCTTCCTACTTCTACTCTAATCAAGTGTGTTGCTTCAAATTAGGTAAAAGCGTTCTTCCAATGAAGCCATACAAGCATCTGACTGATTGGTAAGCATCTTGATCCAGAAATGATCAATGTAGGAAACCAAAGAATACATAAATGCATTTCAAAAGAGCAAGACAACCCTCCTTCAATTGACAAAAGTGCTCTGACATCCAAGATGCTCAGAGACTCAAGATAATTAGCAAATGGATCTATAAGACTGAAAACAAATACCTCTTTTTGTTGTTTCAATTGAAGATCCGAAAGTCTCTACATATCCTCCCATTGATCATGGCTGCCACCTTTAGATGCTTGCAAATATTAATAGGACTATATGCTAGCTTCACTGTTGATGATAGACTGTTTGGTGTCTTTTGCAAATCCATGTTCCAACACAATACATGTGGGATCACTGATTTGAGAAGGTGACTATTGAATGTCTGTTGTGGGAGTTTCTGGATGGCTGATTTCTATACACAGTTGTTCTTCATCAACATTTGATTCATAATTGTCATAAACTGGTGGGCTGCTCTTCACGTCGACAAAAGAGATATGTTCTCCTTCATCAAAATATTCATCAAAAATAGGTGAATCAAGCACGCCCTTTTCTTGCATAAAAAGATGATAAATCTCCTTATCTTCTTCTTCAATATTAGGTACTAACAAAGGATGGGAAACCTCTTGCAAGAAAGGAGAAAGATCATTTTCTACAATAGTTTCTTCTTGTAAAACAGCGAGATCGGATGCATAAGCTACAGGATTTAGTGGATCTGAATCCATGTAATCATTAATACAGCCATCAATCATGCCATGAAATTCCTCTTCTCAGGAATTAGAAGGAGAAAAATTTCCATGCACATCTTCATTAGAAAACTCAGTTTCATCTTCACTTTCACTTTCAATGAGATCATTACTAAGCTCATCACATGAAGAAGACTCTACTTCCTGCTAAATATAAAGCTTGTATTTTTCACAACACCCTTCAAGAAGTTTGTCAGAAGAGTAGTACCTACTGAAATGCTTATTGAAAGATGCATGAAATTCCTGTAGCGAAGATATGCTGGAAACAGGGAGTGAATGATACCACCACCTTCAAGCATCACCATGTAATGAGTATAAGAACACCTTCATGAGAGCATCTTCATGATAGACATTCAACCGATCTATACATTGATGAAAATCTATGATATGTTGGGCAGGGTTATTCCCTTCATCTCCATGAAATAATGGCAGAAAATCTACGCATTCTAAGAAGGAAGGCACATGATTAAGAAAACCAGGAATAACTAAAAAATTAAAAGGTGCAAACCTCCAAGCCAAGATAGCTTCCATGGCTATGAATGACTCGTATCAGTGAAGTCGCCAACATGATCTTCCTTCATGGAGTGGATTCTAGTGGAGTTTCCAGGTGAATGATGTAGTCCTGATTATGTGACCAGCCCTTGTTCACCATCAAAAACTGGATCTGATCAATGTCATTCTCCCAGGGAAGATTTATCATTCATCTCTGTCCTCGACAATGTTGCCAATTATGTTATCACTCCAAGAGTCACTCCCAGACTACAAATGAGAGTAAGCTTAGTAACATAGAAATAAAAATGCTTGATTGGTTTTGTGGATTAAGAAGAAGAAAACAAGGAAGGGGAAGGACAGTAAGTTGTTGTAAATCAATGATGGACCATTGGTCTATGGAGTCAAGAAAACACCCTACTCATTAAATGCAATCAATATGCATATCAGATAAAGGTTTATTGAATAGAGGAAGAAAAATATAACACAAAGAAGAACACCCATAAGGCAGATATCCTCTCTTCATAAATGAATTCAAGATACTTGAATATAAACAGTGACTAATAGGCAAAATACATCAGATCCTCAGATGCTCAAGAATCCATTAATCAAAGGAAACAATGATCCTTAATGTGTACAATTCATTCAAGTAAGAAGACAAATTGGGAAAGAAAAAAAGCGACACAATCTGATAACACATATATCATGAACCTTCAATAACATAAATGTTTACAAAAACAAAATCCCCTCAGGGTTACAATGATCACAAGCAAAGTGCCTCCTATGGCTCTCTCATCTCTCTTGCTCATGAATCCAACCCTTCTCCAAGATATATCTCCTTCCTTAAATAGAAAATACCATCCAAATAAACTGAGGTCGAATCCCATCTCCTCCATTGGATTCTAAGCCTTGGATATAGATGGTAACAGTCAAAGAGACAAAAATCCAACAAACTGTTGATTTTTAGGAATTTGTTGGAATTCATTAATAAATTGTTTCCACCTCATATATGAGGCCTTTGTTGGAGCTAAATATTAGGTGCAGGTGTCCCTTGACATCTAACTGATCCTTGACAAGTCATTTGAACCCTCCTTGACATGTGGCAACCTCCCAACAAGGTGAATATGAAAACCATGACCGTTATAGGAAATTAGTACACATCACCACTATGCAGTGTACACAACGCCTAATTCTATATCCAATATATCTCAAACCAAAAAAAAAATTAAAAAAAAGAGAGAGTTTTTGTTATTTGGAATGTTATGAACAAAAACCTCCTCCAGTGTTCAAAAATACCTTATCAATTGTTCACAATAAAAGTTTTAAATTAATGACTCAAAACTGGTAAAATAACTCTGGACAATTCATTTTCTGCCAAAATATTACATAGCGCCTGTAGGTAGAACCACTATGCTATGTATGTGTGTCAGTTTAGGTAGCATTGTAAAAAACACAACGCCTTCAATCTTGAACATGTGTAGAGTAATTAATTTCCTTTCATGATATCAAACCCCCTTTACTTAGATGCCTTGGCAGTGCAAAGAGGTAGTGTATTTTACCACTGAGGGAACTGGTATTTAGAAAAAATACAAAACTTTGATATTTAGTCCTCTTATAGATGCGAATGATTGTGCTAACAGATCCTATGGGACTCCCCTCAGCCATACGATCCATGAGATTGAAGTTTGCATTTCAGGAGGATTGCGAGTTAAAACGACCACGAACCTCGAACACTAAAATTTCCCCTTAACCAGTGGGTTAGACAAGGATTATGCCAGATGTTAGAAAGGTTGATGACGGGACTTTCCTTCTCAAGGTAGGACCTTAGAGATGGTGTTATTGATATGAAATCTATGTAGATGTTGCACAATACTCATCTAGAGCACACCGAATAAATCAGGAAGTCATGTGACATAAACCAAGGGTTGTTTTAGCACCTGGCAGTAATCGCTAGAACACTACAGGTTCCTTTAAGAGGAAGAATCATTTTAGAGAGATGATTCGATTTGATATAGTTGAAGGAAAACAAAAACAAAAAATCATTATTCCCCACCCCACAAAAAAAGTTAAAATAAAAAGGGTACTTAGGGGTTGGGTGTGTTATAAATTGTACTTAGGGGTTGGGTGTGTTACAGTTACGATGATGGCCTAGAACTTCTGTCGACTTTATGCCAAGAAACAACCACTCATATCTTGGATCACATCAAGGAGTGGCATAGATAGAAGAGGTTTATCAAGACCTGCATTCCCCCATATTTCCTATTAGAATGGTTCCTTAAGTCTTTGCGGCCTCCTATCTTGAAGGATGTTTCTACATCCAGGGTTACATCTGATGAATAAGAAATATTCAAAGTCCAATAAATAGATCTTATATACGCCCAATCTGGGGTGTTATACCAGATCCTTCCAAATGCACCGAGGTCAAACAATGACCCTAGAAAAAAGCCCAAACCTCATGCCGATGGCATTGTAGGCTCTAGCAATGTGAAATCTGTAGACTCGATGACAATCCATTTGAAAGATTTGTCTCTAAACCAGTATGCAAGAGGACCACATTTTTCTGTGTCTTCCAATCCCACTCAGTCGACAAATGTACATTCTGTGAAATCGTCGATCGGCCCAAATGGTAACCAAGAACCGAGTGGGAATAAGAGAAAGGATGTAATAATAATAGTAAGGGTGGGAAGAATAATAATAAACCCAAGGACAATGGTAATAATGAGAAGACGAATAATAATGCTGGTGTGGGAAAGAAAGAAAGGCGTAAGGTGAAATTTCCTTGTAAGATTTGTACAAACGATCATCTTACACACTTATTCCCTAAACTTGCGGAAGCTGTGAGGCTCTTATCTCTACTACCTATCGTGCTGACAAATCCTTTCCCACATAACCAACACATGGCCTTGAGCTCCTCAAATGTCGAAAATGTAGCCAGTGGAAGTCAAAACCCACCGACATAAGACAATGACTGTTTGTGTATCAATATGGTCAATTCTCAGGTTAATGTATCCACCTAGTCTTGTGATTACAATTCTTCACAAACTATACCTGGTCTAGAATCTCCTCCTCCTCCTCTGGAGACGCACTTGCATATTGAAAAACCAAAGCCACTGCCTCGTATTTTGAAAGGAGTACTCAAGAGCTCTACCCATAATCCAAATTCTAGAGCCGCCTAGAATTACTCTATTTTTTAGGACCTTGGTCAAACCCCTTGTGCGATGTCGGCTCTGGAGGTACTCCAAACATGTCCTTCTTAGACAAATGCCTTTCTATTTGTGTTAGGATCTCTAGAGCCCACTATCTGGAAAGTTGTCAAGTTTGACGTCACAGATGTGAAGCCTCACTTGCCTTACCCTGTGGCATTCCAAATCTATGTGGGGTACTCAAAGTATACCATCAAGTGTGTGGTTGTTAATGAAGGTGTTGCTACATGTGTGATGTCCCTGATCTATTGAAAATATCTCGACTATTTGAATCTTTCTCAATCGTCGACTATGTTGACTGCTTTCGACAGTCATACCTTCCACCCTCACAGTATTCTTCCTTCCTTTCCGGTCCAGTTAGGTGGGAAGATGGTAGAGGTGGATGTCGAGGTGGTTGATGCACCCCTCGATTATAACTTGTTACTATGAAACAATTGGACTTATGCTATGACTGACTTTGTATCATCCGTCTTCCACACTCTTTGTTTTCCTCACGATGGGAATATCACGATGGTCGACCAGTTATCCTTTGCATATGCTAGCCCCAATGCATCTGTTGGACCGTCGATCCCCGTGGTCGACAATTCTCAGCCGAAAATTGAGAATATTGGTTTTAGAATGTATTCATCCCTTATGGGTACCTTCGACTTCATGGCACCGATTCACCATGTTTACACCATGTCTAGTAGGCCCATTTCATCAGAGAGGTTTGTTCCTTTCCACACTTCCTATTTTAACGATTCGTGGACCCTACCTTCCTCAACTTCGTCTTGTGAAGGTTTGTCGCATGATGGAATGGCCATGCCACTATCGACAATGGATATTTCATATCAAGTTGTTCTTGACTCTTCCACCGATATCGATCCTATTACCTCACCGACGAACGAGGAGGATCCTATCCTTAAGCCCATGTGGGCCACTTTGTTGTCATGTTCACATGACTTCCTCGATGAGACTTTTCCCTCGGACGAAGCCATCATCAAAGCCATGAATGGTTCTGACAAACCTTGGGATGATATGCATCATCGCTCTTATTTTCTCCCAGAGCTTGATAGAATCAAACAAGACGATTTTCGATCTACTTTTAGCAAGATAGTCGGTCACGCCATAGTTCCACTTGATACGCACGACATTTATGCCAAAGGAAATATGGCAAGTATCTCTCCTAATGTCACGATCAATATCTCTCATACCCCTGGCAAGATTGAAAATGAACATATCGGTGCAGATTGTTAGCTAGAAGAAATCCTCATCTACACCAAACTCTTTAAGGAATTTCGAGATGTATTTTCTTGGTCATATGAAGAGATGTCAGGAATCGACCCTCGAATTGTGGAGCATGACATTAGCACTTATATAGATGCTAAGCCTGTTTGACAATGTATTAGAGTTGTCAATCCTTGAAAGGCCCCTGCTATTAAGGCAGAGGTAGAGAAACTACTTAATGTTGGCTTTATCTACATGGTTCCCTTGACTGAATGGGTATCCAATCACATTCCTATGAATAAGAAGCAAGGAACCATCCATGTATGCATGGAATTTCATGACCTGAACAAAGCCTATCCTAAAGACAACTTCCCAACACCTTTCACCAATCAGATTCTTGAAGAGTGTGCAGGAAGTGAAGTGTTTCCTTTCAAGGATGAATATTCAGGGTATAACCAAATTCAAATTAAACCTGAGGATCAACACAAGATGACATTTATTTTTCCTTGGGGTAATTTCTCATACCAAAAGATGCCTTTCGTCCTTAAAACCGTCGGAGCAACCTTCCAATGTGTTGTGACCTTCACATTCCATGATATTAAACATATAGTCGAAACTTATCTTGACGATCTTGTTGCTCACTCTCGTAAGAGAGTGAATCACTCTAAGCACCTCCGGCTAGTTTTTGAAATATGTCATCATTATAGAATCCGGTTGAACCCTCATGAATGCATCTTTTGCATTAGGTATGGTCATCTTATGGGATTTTTAGTTTCTGAGACTGAGATCATGGTAGATCCGTTAAAGGTTGAGGAAATACTTCGGTTGCCTCCTCCATGCACTATTCGACAACTTCAGGATTTATAAGGGAAAGATAACTTTATACGTCAGTTTATAGTAAAATATGCCAATATTACTAAGGGTTTCATGCGTCTTTTGAAGAAGTGATCCGGGGGATCAAATTTTGCTCAAAATTCAAAGTGCTCAGAATCTCCTCAAATCAAACGGGTGTGTAGGCCCCGTTGTCACGAACCCAACGCAACTTGTTCGGGTTCAAACAGACGTCGGATGAGTGAGATATCACGTTCTGTTCAAATTGTCAAACAAGCAAAAAAAAATTGCTGACTGTACAGTCCATATGGATGCTGACGTGGCAAGGCCATACGATGATGTGGCAGAGTCATACGCTGACGTGGCAAGGCTGAGTTGGCAGATAGTTATCAGTTGGACGGTCGAATTATTTCTTGACACGTGACATCTTGGTGGTGAATGGATTGGTGACATGTGGCCCAAGCAAGGGCCGCCACGTGTCACCGGGGCATTGGATAAAACTTGTGTAGTCGGCAGGAGTCGACCCCGCGACCTCCGGGCAGGGGAAGAGCTTTGGGAAGGGTTTCCCAACTGGCGCACCCACCATTGTTTCTTAACATATATATGTTTTTAAATTTATTTGAATTGCATTTGTTTTGATTTGGGACGCGGTCCAGGCTGGGGCTAAGCCCTGGCCCCCGGTCACATATAACCACCATGTAACCACCACTGTGCGCGCATTTTTTCAAATGAATTCGGAGCTCGTGTGCCTAGACACTTGGCGCATTACCATAATTTGTAAACCTTGGCCCCTTTTGTGTGCGTGTGCGGTCATATGACCCATATGCCCAATGGTTTGGCGGTTAGGGGCTAGGTTCCCTAACCGTCCTACAATTTGCATAGTTTTCGATTATGCGCCCGGTGCTAGTTTTTAGCACGGAAATGAGCACATGTGCTAGGTTTGACACACAAAGGTGCATTTTGGTGATCCAGAGACAACAAGTTTGAAGGGGAACATCCAAGAAGCCTATATTCTTCAATTTTTGGCCAAATCAGGTGCCGAAAAAGCCCAGCTAGGGATTTTTGGACGTTCTAAAGCCATTGGAGACATATATTTGGCATTTTGAGCAATGTAGAGCACATACTTTATCACTTTGAGCAAATAATATAAAGGATCCATTGGAAGCTGGACCAGGAGATGTAGCCCAAGAGAGGGGTGAACTCCTTTATCATTTGTTGTGTTATGTGTTTACTGTTCACTGTTATTTACTGCGCATTATTTGCATCTTGAATGTGTAATTTCTATAAAAATTGTGTTTTCAAATTGATCCTTTTGCATAAGAACACTTGAATTAAAACTTGCAAATATTTTCAAGAATACAAGCCTTTATCATTTTCAGATCAAGTTGGTATCAAAGCTTAGGTTTTTGAAGTCTTGATTATTTGCAAGTGTTTTGTTTTTTGATGCTCACAAGGTTGAAACTCACAAGAGGAGAAGGTCAACTTGTAGAGCCAAGTTCTCATCCTTCAAGAAGAAAAATTATATTATGACATCAAGCTTCAAGGAGGCATTCACCAAGTATGGCTCATGAAGAGAGACATGAACATATTCCTATATAAGATGAAGATCTCATAAAGGCTTTCATGGAAATGAGAGAAATGATGAAAGTCTTGATGGAAGAAAGGAATACAAGGTTGCAAGGTGAAGGCTCCAACCCTTCAAAGAACAAGGGAGACAGTGGTGATAAAACTCCAAATGGAAATGGAGGGAAT
>ML783410.1:967949-980968 GCA_009831015.1 Picea engelmannii | reverse complement strand
AAGATTGGTAACAATGCCTTCCGTTTGGATTTACCTCCTTATATGCAAATGTATGCAGTTGTTAATGTTGAGAATTTGAAATTGTATGAGCCTCCTTTGATTGATGATCAAGGAGAACATGTTCAAATTCCTTCTATAGATGATTTCTCCCTAGAATATCTTACAGAACTGCATGAAGACACAATCCTTGACAAGAAAATGAGGACTTCAAAACAAGGAAATGTGGAATATCTTCGAATTGGTCTTAAAGGCACAAATCCAAGCAAAGCCAAGTGGATTGAGGTTGGAAAGGTGAGGGAGATATACCCTCATCTTCAGATAGATTGAAAGTAGACTTTTGGAGGTCCAAAAGCTTTCCAATGGGGAGGTGTGATCCAAGGGATCAAATTTTGGTCAAAATTCAAAGTGCTTGGAATTGCTTCAAATCAAACGGGTGCATAGGCCTCGTCATCACGAACCCAACGTAACTCATTCAGGTTCAAACAGACATCGGATGAGTGAGATATCGCGTTCTATTCAAATTGTCAAACAGGCAAAAAAAATTGTTGACTGTACAGTCCGTATGGATGCTGACATGGTAGGGTCGTACGATGATGTGGCAGAGCCATACGCTGATGTGGCAGGGCTGAGTTGGTGGATAGTTGGTAGTTGGATGGTCGAATTATTTCTTGACACGTGGCATCTTTGTGGCGAATGGATTGGTGACACGTGGCCCAAGCAAGGGCCACCACATGTCACTGGGGCATTGGATAAAACTTGTGTAGTTGGTAGGTGTCGACCCTGCGACCTCTGGGTAGGGGAAGAGATTTGGGAAGGGTTGCCCAACCGGCATGCCCACCATTTTTTCTTAACATATGTATGTTTTTAAATTTATTTGAATTGCATTTATTTTGATTTGGGGTGCGGTCTGGGCTGGGGCTAAGCCTCGGCCCCCGGTCACATATAACCACCATGTAACCACCACCACGTGCACTTTTTTTCAAATGAATTCAGAGCTCATGCGCCTGGACACTTGGCGCGTTACCATAAGTTGTAAACCTTGGCCCCTTTTGTGTGTGCGTGCGGTCATATGACCCATATGCCCAACAGTTTGGCGGTTAGGGGCTAGGTTCCCTAACCGTCCTACAGTTTGCACAATTTTTGGTTATGCGCCCGGTGCTAGGTTTTAGCATGAAAATGAGCGCGTGTGCTAGATTGGACACACATAGGTGCATTTTGGCGATCCAAAGACAACAAGTTTGAAGGGGAACTTCCAGGAAGCCTATCTTCTTCAATTTTTGGCCAAATCAAGTGCCGAAAAAGCCCAGCTAGGGGTTTTTGGATGTTCTGAAGCCATTGGAGCCATCTATTTGGAATTTTGAGCAATGTAAAGAACATATTTTAGCACTTTGAGAAAATAATATAAATATCCATTGGATGTTGGACAAGGAGATGTAGCCCAAGAGAGGGGTGAACTCCTTTATCATTTGTTGTGTTATGTGTTTATTGTTCACTGTTATTTGTTGCTCATTATCTACATCTTGAATGTGTAATTTCTATAAAAATTGTGTTTGCAAATTGATCCTTTTTCATAAGAACACTTGAATTAAAACTTGCAAATATTTTCAAGAATACAAGCCTTTATCATTTTCAAATCAAGAAGGATACCCCTTTTATCTAGGATGAGCAAGCCCAAAAATCCTTCGATGCTCTAAAGAAAGCCTTGATATCAATGCCTCTGTTGAAGTCTCCTGACTACAGTAGGGATTACTTGGTTTATGTCATCACGTCCGAAGAGACGATTGGTATGGTTTTGGTTCAGGAATATGATGAGCTCCACGAGCACGTCATCTACTATCTTAGTCGAAACTTAGTTGGTCCTGAGCTCAATTATTCTCACGTTGAAAAGCTAGCTTTGGTTGTCGTTCACACAGTCCAATGTTTATGCCATTATATATTGATTTGCGAGACTATTTTAGTTGCTGATGTCAATCCATTTCAATACGTCCTTACTAGGCATATCATAGGGGGGAAATACAATAAATGGATTGTCATTTTACAATAATTTGATCTCGATTTCGCTTCTATGAAATCCAAGAAATCACTAGTCTTTGCGGAGTTAATATCTGACTTCCCATGATTGGATGAGGATGTTATCCATGTTGATTCATTAGCGGAAGAACCCATTTTCCTTTTCTCATTGTCTGACCCCTGGTATGGAGACATTATTCTCTATCTTCAAACTTTGAAGTTCCCTCAGCATCTCTTGCGAGATGACCGACGACGTGTACGATACCAAGCTAAGAATTATATTATCATCGACGACACTTTGAATCTTTGAGAAATAGATAATATCCTACGTCATTGTTTAACTCACGAAGAAGTTGAGTATGTTATAAACAATTTTCACAGTGGGGCTTGTGGCGGTCATCTATCTGGGCTTGTGACAACCCAGGAAATTTTGCGAGCCGGTTATTTCTGGCCATCTATCTTTAAATATTGCATTGAATCGATTAAGAAGTGTTACCCCTTATAATTGTTCACTCAGAAAATGAGCTCGCATCCAGCCCCTCTTCACCCAGTAATTATCGTTGGTCCCTTCACCAAGTGGGGGGTGGACTTCATGGATTGCAAACCAACTTTGGTTGGGGGGAATCAACACATTATCATGGTCATAGACTACTTTACTAAATGGGATGAAGACATGCCTACAGTTAAATCTGATGGGAATACTACCGCCTTCTTTGTATTCAATTAAATTATCGTCAGATTTGGTATCCCAAGTGAGATTATCACTGATCATGGTAGTCACTTTCAGAATCAAATTATGAAAGAGTTAGCATCCAAGTGGGGGTTTAAGCATGTTCATTCTTCCCCTTACTACCCCCAAGAAAATGGATAGGTAGAGACCATCAACAAGTCTCTCAAGACCATTTTGTAGAAAACTATCAGCCAGAGTAAATCTGACTGACACATTATGCTATATCCCGCACTCTGGGCATATCGAACCTTGGTCAAGACTCCCACTGATTTTTCTCCTTTCCAGTTAGTACACGGTGTGGAATCGATATTACCTATTGAATGCAAAATCCCTTATCTTAGATTGGTATTCGTGCTCCTCCCTGACACTTATGATCTCGAGCGACGCCTCGTAAACCTAGAGAGTCTCGACGAGAAGCCTGGAGATGCCTCTATGACTATTTAGGAAAATAAAAGACATGTCAAGGTCCAATACAATAAGTTTGTCTATCCTCAGTTTTATGATGAGGGTGAATCGGTCCTTTTATATGATCAAGCCAAAGAATCGTTGGGGAAAGGAAAGTTCAAACCCATGTGGCATGGTCCCTATATCGTGTGACGTGTCTTAGAAAAAGGAGCCTATGAGTTATAATATTATGAAGGGAACATGTTGGCCAAGCCCAGGAATGGGCTCTACTTGAAAAGATATTATGCTTGAGCCCCAATCTTGGGTGTAGCTCTTTGTATACTAATGTAATTTAGTGTATATAATTTTTCCCTTTCTTTTCGTCTTCAACTTGCTTATCGCATTTTTGCTTGGTTGGAAGATGTTAACAGAGTCTTCAGTGTACTTAGGATTCGCAGACTGAGCTAGTCATCATACACGAAACTTGGCTTCCACCGCTTGGGAAATTTACTCAGTCGAGGGTCTACTGGTGTCTTCAGGTAGTGTATTCCTAGGGCCATCCACAAATAATGTGGCCGAATATAGCGTCGTTATAGAAATTTTGCACGATGCATTTTCACATGGTATTCTCTCTTTGGAGGTTCACCTGTATTCTCAGTTAGTAGTATGTCAGTTGAACAACAATTACTGTGTGCGCGATGCTACTTTACTTCGACGATTCCTATAGGTATGTCTTTTAGAGCGACAATTTGATTTTATTACTTATCATCACATACCTAGGAGTTCTAATTGTGTATTCAATGTTTATGGTAATTTAGTTTTATATTGGCATTTTTCACATAACTAAAGCAAAGAAAACCATCTCATCAATGTACACATTGTAATATAAGTAAAGCCGAACAATCATGTTTTATATATATTTAAAAAATATGATGTTTATAGTACAAAATTGGGGTGAACACCCTCAATACACATATACAACCGATAATACAAAATCCACAATAGCTATGCTTGTGGTGCCGGATGTGTGTCATGATAACAAACTATAACGTTTGTGAGACATTGAAAGAGATGCACCAAATCTCTGGGCACACCAACCACTTGTCATTGCATGGCCTCCCACAGATCCTCTACCTGAACCATCGAAATCCTATGTGTCAAACGATATAGGTTTCCCTGCACATTTTGAAGGATTCTCTCTGCCTCTTCTCCCACTGCCTCATCTCCCTAGTGCCTTTGACGATGTCATGGAATCCCTTCCGGCCATCGCAGACCTACGTCTGTGTCACACAAGTATCTAGTTAGTACTTAAGCATCATCCAAAAATATTTTTGTTTTACTGTAGAAAAATACAAAAAAATGAAATATTTAAAAACTTTGACATACCTATGTCCCCGTAAGCATTCCCTAGTGGCAATGACATGTCAAGGTCCCCTCTAAATTTGATCCTTTCATAGGGGTAGTCATCCAGAGCAATGAACTGTCACCTCCACTAGTAAAAAAATTCATCATTGTAGGGTGTGGGCACCCTACCTCCCCCCCTGCCATCTCATTATCTCGGTCCACTGTACCATGGATATATTGTGAGGTCCTCTAGGTATGATATCAACTCTAGGTCCCCAACCTTGAACCCTCTTGAAGAAAAAGCTACACAATATAGAGGAAAACCCAAAGTTCCTCTTGTCACCCTGTTTGCACTTTGTCAACTGGCTCTTCATATTAACCAGTAGTGAGGTGCACCAATCGTACACCATGGGTAACAAATTCTCTACATAATATAACATGAGAGACCTCGATGCTTGGTGCAATGAAGTCAACCCTATGATCCTAGTCAAAACAAGGACAACAATCTTGAGGCTGAGATTGTTTATCGCTCGGATTTGACTCTCGACCTTCTCGATCCCTGGTATACAATGAGCGTCTATGTACTCTTCTATATTCATACATGTTGGGCCCGAGATATGATCACTTTTATGACGGTTACTATACACTTTTTCAACATGCACATATGCGTTTTTCATCTTTTAAAGGAGATTTTTGAAGAATTTTATGATTAAACGGTATGATCAGCATAAAGTACGTGTAATTCATGTTTAATGATTGTATCAAGTGTAATTCATCATGTTTTATGATTTCCAAGAGTTAATTCACATTTTTCTGGCGTTACAGGGAAAAAACACACTACGTTTCTAGTTCTGACACTTGATCTGGCACTCATTCTGGCACTCGTTCCGACACTTGATTCGACACTCCATCCAACACCTCTTCCTACACAAAAATGGAGGGAGATTTGGCGGTTATGGTATTAGCGGCCAGTGGGGGGAAAATCAGAGACATGGGTTTTGTTCATGCTTATCTCCTCCAGCTACTGAACTCTTGACAACTTGATTTTGAGTTGTTATGGTGGGTGATTATTAGCTCGCTCTGTTTCGGCAGTTAGGGCACCATTAATGAAATTTTCCAATTTTAGAAGTGGTTCGAACCTCCTGTGGCTGACCACTTGGTCTGTAAACATTATAAATACCACCATGGTGGTCAGATAATTGTTAAGAAGTAGAAGAGGTCGTGTGTTAGAGCCAAAAACGATTTTGGCTCTATTTTTGCATTTTTCAATTACCAGAATTGTATAAAACTGTGTTTCTGTGTTTTAATGGTGAATTCCTTTTGTTGAGCTTGTGGTGTGCTTTTAGGGAGTGACCACGATTTGTTGGTGGGGGGCACCAACAGCCTGGTAACTATTCTTTGTGTTTGTTTATATATTTCATAGATTAATTGTTCTCTTTATTTCTTGTACATGCATTTCTATTTCGTTAATTAGTTTGTTGTTATAATTTAATTTGCTTTGACTCTCTTTTGCAGGTTAGTATGATGAATTGTGTTAGCATGCATTAATCGCGTAGTTAGGAATGGATCTACAGACTCCTAGACTAACCCCATGTGTAGTTAAATACTAGATTATGCTTTTATTTATGATTTTAGAATCAATTTTAAAACAGAGTTTTGAATAGCATAGAATAACGTTTTAATTGACAAGGATTTGATGGATGGATAGAGTTAATTCTAGTTTTTAATGATAGATTGCTTATTTTAGTTTTATATAGATCTTTCTTACTTAGTTGTTGATTAATATAGCTATTAGTTTGTTTTTTAATATCATGTCTTAAATTTCTGTTTTTAGTCATTTCCTTATTTGCAGTTCGAATTGTTAGAATAGACATAACATAGTTTCATGTTACGTAATTTCTTGCCTAGAATTAGATTGCAATTGTAGTTCTTAGTTAATGAATGAGTTTAAGTATGAATTTTGCTTACATAGTATAGAATTATAATGATGATCTCGTTATGTTGTCGATGGTTAATATATGAATATGCAAGGTATTTAACATTGTTTTGTCATGGCTAAATTCTCATTGGATTGTTTAATCCATACCTTTCACTTTTCCATTGAGATTAGTGTTGAGCTTATACCGCTGGAATTGTCCTTTGTTTTCAAGTTCCATCGAGATATCATCCGACACCGAAGACATTCACACAACCACCAGCATTATATTTGAATTGTCATAGGTTAAAAGATAGTTTTCTTGTTTTTGTAGATTAAAGATAGTTTCTTACTTTCGTAGATTAGAAGAGATAGTTTTCCTGCTTTCATAGATATAGTTTCTTGCTTTCATAGATTAGAATAAAGTTTTATTTCTGTTGTAGGATATATAGACTTTGATTTGATAGATTAGATAGTAGTTTGCTTATTATAGATTAAGCATTAGTTGGTAGTTCTTCTTGCTTTCAATAAAATAGATTTCCTTTCATGCATTAGAAATAGTTTTGCATTGAGCATTTAGTCCAGTTGCCTCTTAGATTTCCTTTCATGCATTAGAAATAATTTTTCATTGAGTATTTAGTCCACTTTCCTCTTAGGCTAGATAGTTTTTCAATGAGAAGTTTTAATTTGATTGTTTGCAGTATTTAGTTGTTTTTTCTTACTTGTCTATTTTCTTTAGTAGGTTAGTTAGTTGTCTTTGCTTACTTGTTTATTGCTTTAATAGGTTAGTTAGTTGTCTTTGCTTTCTTGTTTACTTTCTTTCGTAGGTTGGTTAGGTGTCTTTGCTTGCTTGTTTATTTATTTTCTTTCATAGGGTAGTTACTCATTGATTATAGGTTGGAAAGTTAAAATAGTTTGCTTTTGTCATTTGCTTATTGATATGCTTAGACAATTTCTTTTGCTTATTGTTATGAACTAGTTTGCTTTACATAGGGTTTTTACTTGTCTTCTTAGAACTATCCATCGATCCTTGGCCCAAAAGTACTTAGGTTACATAGTTTCAAATTGCTTAGTAGGGTTTTCTCATTAGATAGCTTTGCTTGAGTAGATTAGCCATAGATAGTTAGCTTCCTTAGTTAGACTATACTCCTACCAGCCCTTCTACCTTTGGCATATATTTTGCTACAATTCTAAGTTTACTTACCCCAGGTTGACAATATAATTGAGGGTTTTTAGTGTGTTTTTAGTGCATATATAACACCCATCATTTTTGGTGCCGCTTCCGGGGAGTTGTCTCAAGGTAAGAAGTAGTTATAAAATAGATCATCCTTAGAACTTAGCATTATATTGGTGGTGAGGGAGCTTTAAGATGAGAGGTAAGAACCTATGCATATTCTATAGAAGGTTCCCCCAAACCCAATGGTAGTTTTTCTTTTTCTTTTTGTTTACTTTCATGAAATAGACCTAGAAACTAGATGGTAGCTTTTCTCTTTTGTTTTTACTTTCTTTCATGAATAGGCCTAGAGATCCACAAGGTATATACATTAAATCAAAATCATACCTTTCAACTAAGGTTCCTTCCGATCTCTTTGGGCGAAGGAACGTTCCACTCATAAACTCCGTAGATTGATACCAAAAAACAGGAGTTAGCTCAACCCAAAGAGCTGAAGAAGTCTCTAAAGAGACTAAAACAAGGAGCACTATAGAACAAGAAATTGAGGCATCAGTAATAGTGGGACAGGAGGCAAGACCACTCAAGCCTTCCGCAGAACCAAACAATACAACCTTTTTTTTCTTACCACCATCAGGAGATCCTAACTTTGTGGACATAATCTTTGTGTGAAACAAGTTTTATCAAATGACAAGATGAATTTGAAGGTGACCATTAGTTTGGAAGAACTCTCTCAAATCCTAGAAACAACTGGGATCTCTTATTTTCAGGAAGAACACATCTTGACAATAGTCAAGAACTTATCTACCTCTCCGAAAATATTAGAAGAATCAAGGTCCTATGAGCTACAAAATGATTTTCCTCGCCAAAATGTGAAGGAAACTGAGAAATTATGGACTACACCTAGTGGAGAGAAATCATTAATACCTGATATTGAGGAGTTCTCAACATCCATCTCAGCAGATCCTTTATGTACTTCAGAAATCAAATATCCAGAAGAAAAGGATATGCACAACATGATGAAGGAGAGCATAAAAATTACTGTTGATGAACATCAAGATTACATTGAAATTCAGTTTCAAGAGGTCATCGAGCTACAATACTATTCTATTTTTCAACACCTTCTGATGCCCAAACAAGTAGGTTGGTTGGTTCTTTATATCTAGATAATCACTACGATAAATTTTTCATATATGGATATGAGTATGTTCCTTATCTTTCTCCACACATGGTTACATTGGAAGAGTTCTAACACTTGAATAAAGATTTTCCCTTTCTTTTTAGGTAGGGTGGGATAGTAAATAAAAGCTACATGTTGTTAGTTTAGCTTAGAGTCTAATGCAGCCTCATTTTACATTTTATTTTAATAAAATAACTATGAGATACATGTTTCAGTGACTTGATCTCATTAGTATTTGATATTTTAGAGTGTGTTTTTCTCTAGAGACTTCTGTAGGTATTTATTTCACCAAGAGTATACAGTTTCAAGGAAATATAAAAGAAGGATTTGTCTTCGAAACATTGCTATACTTGAACCTTGTTGTTTGCTAAGCATCAAATGAATAATGACTTGTTGTAGTTAGCCATGTATTTGCAAATATTTTCATCTTCTTGTTCTTAAGGCATTTTAAAAAGCAATTGCTCTTGAAACTCTTCACCACTGTATACAGAAGTGATACCATAACTATCAAGCCTAGAGGTCTCTTGTATAGTTTTTCCAAGAAACCTAAGTAAGTGAGTCAAGTGTCTTTATCAAAGAGTAACAAGGAGGTCTAATTAGCGGTTAGTCATGGAAACATCACAAGAACTACAAGGGAAGAAAGTAAGTTGAGACTAGAGATACATTTCTATTCTTTCTCAATGGTGCCATCCACTACACACTAAATATCTTGATTACATCATATCTTTAGATAGGCCACGTCCTCTTAAGTACCCCTTACATCAGGACAATCACTAAGGAATATAACGAAAAGTCATCCTCTAACATAAATACCATCCCTATTGGAAAAAAAAAAAAATAAGAGTTGTTTTAGAGTTGTTCCCCCATTTTCTTGCATAAAACAATATTATACTAAAATCTTAAAAGATGGAGGGCCAGTCTCTAAGGGTGTAAGAGGCTAACCTATCGGGATACTGAACAGGTCTGCTGGCAGTGGGTGTCGGCCTGTGGTATGACTAGGTAAACCCATCGGAGTATTGAACAAGATTGTTGGCAGCAGGGCATTCTACCTAGCAAGGATGGTAATCTGACAAAAATAAATTTAAAATTTGTCCTGATGTACAACAATACTTGTAGATAAAGCTGACATGAAGTATGTATGGTTAAGATAAGGTTAATGAACTCCATAAAATTGCCATTGGGAACTAACTCTGAGACTATCTTGAAACTCTCTTGCCTACCTCTTATTATCTATATATAAGATCTCTTATCCTATAGGTGGGGCCATCTTCTAATCATCTCGTCAAACCAATCTGTGAAATTTATCTTCACACTTTACAAAATGTAAATCTTCGGCTATGGGGAGAGCTGACTGGTTTCCTATATTTTTTATTGTGAGGTGTCATAATACTTAGGTGTGGGAGAGGAGTTCATGAGTTTACAAATGATAACATTGCCTAGAAGAAGTAAATCTTTGTAAAAATTCATGTATTGTTTTCATGATACAAGTTATTACATCAACAGTCATTTTATTTTTGAAGTTCTAAACTCTTATGTGCTATAAATTGTTGTATATATCCTTAACATACCACTCTGTTGGTTTAAATTTGTTACAGGTTGTTCATTGTAGGTTTGACATTACATGTTCTATGCAAGTAGATTGAGTGAGCATGGTGGAAAAATCAACAACAATGGAACACTCTTAGCTTGCCTCAACTCCTATTCACTATGTTCGTGGCCTCTGAGGAATCAATTTCCTCAGCCACAAAGATCCCAAGAGTTGGAGACCATTGATTTAAACACCACCAGTTGCTAAGAGCAAGCTATAACAGGGTTTTCAAAACTGAATTTCAGAACATCTCTGGAGCTAAGGGATACTCCAAGGAGTGGATAAAAGAGGAGCTAATCAACATTCTCATAGTCATCACCAGATTGATTACATGTGAAGGTAGATATTTCATATTTAAAGCCTATCAATTTCGATTATTAGCTCACTTTCAGTTCAATAAGCCATTGTAACTTTCCCTTTTACTTCTTGAAGAGTCTAGAGAAGATGTCTTTCCAAGTGAGGAAGGCTATAACCAATCCCCAATAAGATTATTTCTAACCTCCCTCTAAAAACAGTAAAGACCAAGAAGCCTATTGATAATTCATGGCATGAGGACGTGCCATATATTCGGATTGGGGGGAGTTTCCTGAGCTAAAAATGCTAAGCATTGCCCATTTGTATAGCAAACCCATGAGAAGAGGAAGTAGGATTTCTGTCAAAATTCTGTCATACTGTCTTTTTACAAAGTCTTGGGATATTATATCAGTAGTTGTTTGTATTGGTATGATAAATTATATACTGCTGACATCATTGTGTGTGTTATAAGATCCTGTGCATTTTTTGTTTATGTTATAGAATACTGCTTATACTTAACTACTCTTTGTGACAAATACAGAGCAATTACAACTGCTAAACACTTACTGTCATCTTTATTCCTAGCTTATGAAAAGAGGATCAGTTGTTTGAATTGTTACATATTAATGACAGGCAATAACAATTCTCCTGTTCACCATGCCTACTAGTACAAACCAAGCCTTTTGTTAGTATCTGTCAGTTCTGTCAATCACCAGTGATCAAATTTACTCTTTCATGTGATTGATAGGGTTATTAGGTCAAATTGTTATATTTTCAAAATAAACTTATCAAATAAAATTTGACATATCTTGGTTGTAAAATTGTGATTGGTGTATCTAGGTGTCATTACTACTCCCTTCACTTATCCAAGGTAAAAAAAATTCATCATGGTCATGTCATCATTCCTTGTCATAAATTTTCAAATGATTGTCTTGGTCAAAGTTCTACTTCAAAATTGGTTTCTGAATTAAGGAAGATGCATTTGACAAAAGTGAAAGAGGTTTTTGTCAATAATAGACCAATAAAAAAAAACCTCCTTCATTTTATTCACAGGTGTTATTGTTTGAGAGAAATCCCCCAAATACAGTCACTATAGGAGGGTTTCTGCACATTTGAACAGTTTGACTTCAAGTCAATTTTTCATAGGGTTGGAGAAGGAATTTGCAGTGCTTGATGGTTCCATTGTGTAGCAGACATCATAAAATTTACACCCATACCACTTTCATCCCAAAAATTGTTAAGAACCAAATATCAATATAGCATAGAAAAACCTCAGAATAAGTACTCAACGCCTTGAAAAAGAGAGAATTTCAGATAATAAGTCTCTTCAAGGGGGAAACCTCCTTTTACCCCACATAAATGTTCAAGTAAAAGATGATTCCAAATGAAAATGTCTCCTTGGTATATATAGGAGACTAGGAGGTATAATTACAATTAATGAAATAAAGCCGACATAAATAAAATAACATTACTAATGTAATATGCCCCAATTAAGAGGTAATGAGCCAATATTAGGGCTTAACATGCCCCTCCCCTTGAGACAAGTGTTATACACAATGCTTGAGTAACTCTGGATGCATCTGTATAAAATAATCATCTTCCCAAGTGGAATCTTCAGCCGGTAGTTTCCTCCATTTAATGAGAAACTCTGAAATGGATCTATCCCTCAGCTGGCGAATTCTTGTGTCAGTGATGGCTTCAGGCTCCAATATGATTTTTCCTTCCTTGTCAAGTTATGGAAATATAGTTTGAATTGGGATATTGTCACCTATAACCTTCTTTAAGCATGAAACATGGAAAACTAGGTGTACTCATGAACATGCAGGCAACTCCAATTTGTATGCCATAGTACCAATCTTTTGCAACACCTTATAAGTGCCATAGTAATTTGGTGATAATTTATTATCCTTCTTGTCTTGCTTGAAAGACATCTGTTTGTATGGTTGTAGTCTTAAAAACACCCAATCCCCTACATCAAAACTTCTTTCACTACGATGTTGATTTGCTTGTTGTTTCATGCGATTTTGTGCCATGGTCAGGTTGTCCTTTAAGATTTGGAGAACTTGTTGTTGATGCTCGATGTGATCTTCCACTACTTGAACCTTAGATTTTTATTTTAGAGAAGAAGTGATGGAAGGAGGGTGGTATCCATAGAGTGTCATAAAGGCTGTCATACCACCATTCTTCCAAGGGTAACCATTTGAAACAAAGGAAGTGTTATACCACCATTTTGCCAAGGGTAACCATTTGAACCATTGTGTTTGTTTATCAGAGACAAAGAAACGAAGGTAGCCTTCTAGAAATGTGTTCACTATCTCTGTTTGTCCATCAGATTGAGGATGATAGGATGAGATATGAGCCAATTGAGTACCCAAACAAGAAAATAATTTTCTCAAAAAATGT
>ML783410.1:943359-964631 GCA_009831015.1 Picea engelmannii | reverse complement strand
CCCTTTTGCTTGAGATTTATCAATTGGCTAAAGAAGGTATTGCTCCTTGTATCCTCATAGTGTGCTATCATTTCTTCCGTGAAAATTGTCCAAGTGACGAGTGATTTGTGAGAACAAAGCCATCGATACCATACAAATTGGTTGGGTTCTAAATATAAAGAAGCAATTCGTACCTTTTGCATATGTGGCACATTATGTAGATCAAAGAATTGCTCCATCTGAAGTATCCATGTGATTGGGTCCTTGCCATCAAACTTCCTCATATTGATATTAAGAACATGGTTGGTATTCAACCCAAAGTTGGAGTTTCTCCATTCTTCATTCACCTTCCTTGTGTCCTCATCATGAATTTAATGGGATACATTTTCACTTTTAGGTGTCCTCTCTATTAGGAAATTTTTCAATCCTTCCATGATCTCCCCTTTTAAACCATCCATATTAGTATCCAACTTAGCTTCCATTGAATCCATCATCTCTCGTAGTTCATCTTTGGTTATTGTCTTCTTTTGAAAATCATTTATTTCCCTACACATTTCTCCACCTTCATCAAGACTCCAAGTAGGATTGTCTGGAGGCTTATTTGGTGTAGAATTTCCCTTTTTTGGTGGCATGTTGGCCAAGTATCACTTTAAACCTTGATTTTGAGGTGGTTCTGCTATACAATATTCCTTTTATTGTATCTCCAAAATTTCAACCCTTCTGAGTATGAACTTTTATTTTTTGTAGGTCTCTAATATTTCTTCTCTTCAATGCCATAGGTCTGATAAAAATTGGATGTGCCAAGTGGAATTTACGGTAACTTCCCCGCAACTTGCTGATTTTTTTCCTTTCCAGGAGATCTCACTTGTATAGAGTTCCCCGCACAAACTAATTGATATAAAATTCTGACACTTGTACCAAAACTACTATGGGATTTCCACTATCCAATGCAACTAGTTTCACTCAATTTGGATACTCTAGGAAGATGTTATGATTTTTTTACCCGGAACACCTGCTTGAGACTAGTCAATAGGACTAGTCACATACCCTATCTTCCATAGGGTGTATCTACAAATGTGATATGACCCAGAAGCTAAAATTTCTACCACATATACCTTAATAATTTATGAGAATATCCTCCATATTTCAGGGTCTGAAACGTTACAGAAAAAAATTTATAGCGAAAATTCCGCAATGACTAAATTCAGGATGATTCCAGAACCCTATCTTACAAAGGTTGTATCTCCGAAAGTATAAGGCCTCAGGAGATGAAATTTTAACCCAACGTACCTTGATACGTATACTAGATATCATCCAAGCCATTCCTTCTGACTCATTGTAGAAAACAAGTTATAGTGAAAATTCCACGGTGTCTCAGATGTAGCAGTGAAACCCCAAAACCTTGAGCTTTGATACCATATGTTAAGAACCAAATATCAATATAGCATAGAAAAACCTCAAAATAAGTACTCATCACCTTGAAAAAGAGATAATTTTAGATAATAAGACTCTTGGAGGGGAAAACCTCCTTTTAAACCACATAAATGTTCAAGTACAAGATGATTCCGAATGAAAATGTCTCCTTGGTATATATAGGAGACTAGGAGGTATAATTACAATTAATGAAATAAAACCGACATAAATAAAATAAAATTACTAATGTAATATGCCCCAATTAATGGGTAATGAGCCAATATTAGGGCTTAAAAAAAATTCTCTGGGAAGGCCTCCAAAATCCCTATCAAAGACCACGATGCGCTTCTGCTAAGAGCACGCTCCGCCTCTGTAAGTTTTGAGTAACCAACTTCAAGCTGGGATTATGAACAAATGGGAAAGTAATTTTGAAACCTGTAGGAGGTTTTTTTCATAACATACCACAACACAATAACCTCTCTCAGTTTTTTAATATACTTTATGGGTTGGGATTTATTCGATCATCTTAGAGGTCTATGTTTTCAAAAAATAAAACACTATGTTTTTCCTATTTTAGACATGTTTTCTTTTCGTGTTTTCCTAAAAACTGGAAGTGAAGTTTTGAAAACAAAGATAGGGTTTTATCAAGGACATATTCAAAAAAAAAAATGTCTCTCATTTTTTACATAGGTTTTATTGTCTTGTAGTTATAGGTGTCACTTTGATACCTATTTTTCACAAGTTCGTCGGGCCAGAATTGTTGCGCTTATGGGAAGTCACTTTTGGAACTAATTTTGCAGAGGTAGAATTGTTGTTTTGCATGGTTTAAAGGATCAAGGGTATAACATACATCTCAAGGCCTCCTCAAATGTCATCAACAACCTCCAAAAACTCCAAACCCTCCATTTTAAACTTAGAGAGCATGAGACATTGAGTTGTCATTTATGCCATGATAACGTTGTCCTATAAGCCAAGATCAATTCTCTACAGCGTTAGGTTGATGATATTAATGCCACCAATAACAGTCTATGGATGCAATTAAAACACCACAAAAATCCTAAGTCAAAATCCCTCGGGCAAGAGGGAGAAGCTTCTAAAGCTAATCCACCCCCTCCTTCGCAAGTTTAGTCATAAAGGGCAATTTGTTTTTGTTTGTAGTGGGACCTGCAAAATCTTAGGTGTGGGGGTAATGTTGGAACCGAGATATGATCACTTTTATGACGGTTATTATACACTTTTGCCAAATGTACATATGTGTTTTCCATCTTTTAAAGGAGTTTTTTGAAGAATTTTATGATAAAACTGTATGATCGGCATAAGGTACGTGTAATTCATGTTTAATGATTGTATCAAGTGTAATTCATCATGTTTTATGATTTCCAAGAGTTAATTCACATTTTTCTAGTGTTACAGGGCAAAAATGCAGTACGTTTCTAGTTCTGACACTTGATCTGGCACTCATTCCAGCACTCGTTCTGGCACTCGATCCGACACTCCATCCAACACCTCTTTCTGCACAAAAATAGAGGGCGATTTGGTGGTTATGGTATTGGAGGCCAATGGGGGGCGAATCAGAGACATGGGTTTTTTTCATGGTTATCCCCTCCAGCTACTGAACTCTTGACAACTCGATTTTGAGTTGTTATGGTGGGTGATTATTGTCTCGCTCTATTTTGACAGTTAGGGCACCATTAATGAAATTTTCCAATTTTAGAAGTGGTTTGAACCTCCTATGGTCGACCACTTGGTCTGTAAACATTATAAATACCACCGTGGTGGTTAGATAATTGTTAATAAGTAGAAGAAGTCATGTGTTAGAGACAAAAACGATTTTGGCTTTGTTTTTGCATTTTTCAATTGCCAGAATTGTATAAAACTGTGTTTTTGCATTTTAATGGTGAATTCCTTTTGCTGAGCTCATGGTGTGCTTTTAGGGAGTGACCAAGACTTTCTGGGGGGCCCACCAGCAGTCTGGTAACTGTTCTTTGTGTTTGTTTATGTATTTCATAGATTAATTGTTCTCTTTATTTCCTGTACATGCATTTCTATTTCGTTAATTAGTTTGTTGTTATAATTTAATTTGCTTTGACTCTCTTTTGCAGGTTAGTATGATGAATTGTGTTAGCATGCATTAATCTCGTAGTTAGGAATGGATTTGCAGACTCCAAGACCAACCCCATGTGTAGTTAAATACTAGATTATGTTTTTATTTATGATTTTAGAATCAAGTTTAAAATAGAGTTTTGAATAGCATAGAATAGCGTTTTAATTGACAAGGATTTGATGGATGGATAGAGTTAATTCTAGTTTTTAATGATAGATTGCTTATTTTAGTTTTATATAGATCTTTCTTACTTAGTTGTTGATTAATATAGTTGTTAGTTTGTTTTTTAATATCATGTTTTAAATTTCTGTTTTTAGTCATTTCCTTATTTGCAGTTTGAGTTGTTAGAATAGACATAGCATAGTTTCATGTTACGTAATTTCTTGCCTAGAATTAGATTGCAATTGTAGTTCTTAGTTAATGAATGAGTTTAAGTATGAATTTTGCTTACATAGTATAGAAGTATAATGATGATCTCGTTATGTTGTTGATGGTTAATATATGAATGTGCAAGGTATTTAACATTGTTTTGTCATGGCTAAATTCTCATTGGATTGTTTAATCCATACCTTTCACTTTGCCATTGAGATTAGTGTTGAGCTTATACTGCTGGAATTGTCCTTTGTTGTCAAGTTCCATCAAGATATCATCCGACACCGAAGACATTCACACAAACACCAACATTATATTTGAATTGTCATAGGTTAAAAGATAGTTTTCCTATTTTCGTAGATTAAAGATAGTTTCTTGCTTTCATAGATTAGAAGAGATAGTTTTCTTGCTTTCATAGATATAGTTTCTTGCTTTCATAGATTAGAATAAAGTTTTATTGTTGTTGTAGGATAGATAGACTTTGCTTTGATAGATTAGATAGTAGTTTTTTTATTATAGATTAAGCATTAGTTGGTAGTTCTTCTTGCTTTCAATAAAATAGATTTACTTTCATGCATTACAAATAGTTTTGCATTGAGCATTTAGTCTAGTTGTCTCTTAGATTTCCTTTCATGCATTAGAAATAGTTTTGCATTGAGCATTTAGTCCACTTGCCTCTTAGGCTAGATAGTTGTTCAATGAGAAGTTTTAATTTGATTGTTTGCAGTATTTAGTTGTTTTTCCTTACTTGTCTATTTGCTTTAGTAGGTTAGTTAGTTGTCTTTGCTTATTTGTGTTAGGTTATGAAAAAGGTATAAATATCTTCCTTTTTCCCACATTTCATGATATTATTTTGATTGACTTTTCGGTTATTTATAAGCAAATAGAATAGAAAATGAATAATATACCCTTTAGCATTGATTGTTGGAGATTAGATTACATAGATTCTAAATATGATTGGAATTGTCTAGTTATATTGCAGGATTGGTTAAATATTGTCGAACCCAAGATAGCAAGGGGAATATTGAAGATGCACAAGCTATTGGAGGTTGAATACTTTATGGCACAAAGAAGTTTTAAAGATAATTGAGTTACTCATTGTAATAGTAAAGCAATCCTGAGGATCTCTCGATCCTCAGGATAGTTTAATTTACCCATATTATTGTAACATATAAGGGGTAAATAGATCTTGAAGAAAGGAGAGATTTTGCACTCAAGAATAGAGAATATAGAATTGCTATGCGTTAGCAGTTTTGTAGAAATGTTGTACCATCTATGAAATCAATAGAAGCCTCGAGCAGTTTTTCCATTTTTATATACTGAGTTTCAAATAACAGTGCTTTTAAGGACCGAGGGCCCAGTCTAAAGGAGCTACTGTTCGATCTGTAATTATATCAACTCAAATTATGTCTTGTGATTCAATTCTCTTTTATAGTAGTTAACAAACGCATAAGTGTGTTGATGGTTTCATGTCAATTGTAAGAAATAGATATTCCTTGAAGTATTGAATGATTGTTGTTCCAATTCCTATTACTGAGATTCGATGCGTGAAGGTTCCTCATAAGTTCACATATGTTGTTCCTTTCATAAGTTTACATTTGTTGTTCCTTTTACTTAGGTTGCATTTGTTGTTCCTTTTACTTAGTTTACATTTGTTGTTCCTTTCCGCTGGAATATAGTTGTCATTCCTTTCAATAGAAATATTATTGCCGTCTCTTTTCAGTTAGATTACAATCTCTGTTCCTTTCCATAGATTGAGTAATTCACCTTTTTCTTTTCAGCAATTATGATTCATAATGATAGCAATTCCTGCAAGTCTTTATCTAGATTTAATTACTGCTCTTAGAATGAATTTAATAGATTATCTAGTTCCTTTCCTTTTGCATAGCTTTAGATTTCAATCCCTAGAATCTTTAATGAATGTTTGAGGAACTTGATTGTTGACAAACTCAAATCTGCTTTCGCTACACAATTTTAGCCTCTATAAGCTATCTGCATAGATTTTGTCGACATTCTTTGAGATAAAATACGAATCCTCGTGTTGATAAATTAATGTTAAATTAAGGCTATTTTTAGACATCTTTAGAGCCCAACATTTTGGCGCCGTTGTCGGGGAAGAATGTAAAAGGTAGCATAGATTGTGCCTCTGGAGGGTGAGGTATTGAAGACAGAAGGTAAGAACCTACGCAGGCAATAAGTAAGATGCTTATACCAACGCCTACCTCCAGCTGACGCATTAAGAGGTTGCATAGGTGTTTTTTTCCTTTTCAATTTTTTTCCTTTTTGTTGTGTGAAGTGTGTATGACTACGAAGAAATATCTTGAAAAACCAAAACCTCCACCAAAAATTACCAAACCCTGAGGCTCGGTGCTCCCTGGAAGAAGTACTTTCATAGATGACATCATCCAAAAAGTAGAATCTTAAGCCTCAGTTGGACCTAGAAAAGGATCCACCCGAATCCCTCAGGTGGCAGCTTCACCAACTGTAGCCCACGCCGAGATTCATAGCAAAAATGAAGGGACTGAGCTAAGTTTTTAGATAACAGATATTCCACCCCTCAACCCTTTAGGAGCGGGAAACTCTTGTAACATGGAGGAAGGAGAAGGAGAAACTAGTGGGATAACTAAGACAGACCCACCACCCAATCCTGAATCTCCTGCAAAAGAAGAAGGCATACCTGAAATTCCAGACAGAGGGAGTGCAATCAGATCCCCTAGAAGATCAGATAACTAATCAATTCAAATAAAATATCCGGATCAAGAAATCCCTAGATATTTCTGGCATATTTTCGATCAAATGGCACAACCAAATCCACAACGTCCCCAAACTTCCACTTTGGAATATCTGATAGTTGATCCAATTGCCAATGCCCCCATGAAGGCTATTCCCTACAAAACCTGCCAATCTTTCATGGATTAATATCAGAAGACCCGAACACATTCTTATTTGAATTTGATGTCCTATGTAGAGGATATGATTACACCTCTGAACCCAAAAAATTAAAATTGTTCCCCTCCACTTTGAAAGGAGCAGCTCTACGTTGGTTCATGGGATTAGGGGGAGGAACTATAAACTCATGGGATGAAATGAAACAAGCCTTCTTGACAAAATATCAGGATTATTGTAGAACCAAAGACTTAAAAGATGAAATATTTCAAATAACTGCAAAAGAAAATGAATCATTAGAAGAATATGTAGAGATATTTCAATATAATTTACAAAGATCACCCTATGGCACGCTACCAGGGGAAGTACTTAAGGCAACTCTGATTAAAGGTATAAAAGATGAATGGGTAGAACCATTGAATTTAATGGGGAAAGGTGATATTTATCAAGAAACTTATGATGACATTGTCCTATTGTGCATCAGGTGCTCAAGAGGAAGTTCACGGACTAGATTAGGGATATGTACCCCCTTCACCAGAAATAGCAATATTACCAGTGGGGGTGTTACTCGAGCTGAAGTTGGTAATCTCTTAGAAAACTTTAAAACAAACATTCTGAGCACTCTGACTACACAATTGGATGTGTTGTAGGCCAAACAAAAAAAAAATTGAAGCAGAACAAACATTAGCCATATTTTTCCACAGGTACAGAAGGAAACATGGCCCAAGGGATTT
This sequence comes from Picea engelmannii, assembly GCA_009831015.1. NCBI lineage: Eukaryota > Viridiplantae > Streptophyta > Pinopsida > Pinales > Pinaceae > Picea > Picea engelmannii. The sequence continues at coordinate 957,143 of ML783410.1, read as the reverse complement.
CCCATTGGACACGGTCTAGGTTTGCACTATTTGTGCCAAGGATCACGACACAAAACAATGCCCATCGCTTCCTAGACTGAAAGTTGTCTTTAGGGAAGAAGAAGAAGAAACAGAACCATTATATCTAATGGCTCAACGTCGTTAATGGCATAATCGGCCCCCAAATACATTGCATGACCCTTTTCTTTCTTCTCTGGACAGTATAACCAACAAGCTCCTGGTAGCACATGGCAGGGTCAGTCGTTTACTAATCAAAACTGGCAACCCCAGCAATATCCACCTGCAAATCCCACTTGGCAAACCCAGCCCACTGTAATCCCTGCTTGGCAGAATCAGCCAACTACAACTTCTACCTGGCCTAACTCACAATATCCCACCTCATCCTGGAAAAACTCCAATAACAACATTTACCCTTCACAGTGGCCCAACATGACTACCCAAAACCCAAATTGGAATTAGAATTGGCAACACCCCATGGGGATAAAAAATCAACCCATGGGGATGGCCCCTCAAACTCAACCTACATTACAAGCCCCACTTCAATTGTCCCAAAATCCACAATCCCAATTGCACCCTCAACTACTAGCCCAAACTCACCCAAATCCAAATAATAGACTGGCTCAGCTTGTCCAGATTATGGAAAATGGAGAAGGAGAGATCAACTCGCTAGGTTGTTGCGAACTACGATTAAGGTCGGGATGAATAATCTCCCCTGAAGAAAATGATGTTTTTCAAGGGCAGGAGAAACAACCAACAATAACACCTCTGACTGTGGAAATAACAGAAGAAATCAAGCAGGGGGGAGACACAGTAGAATCACAAGATCCTGATAAGGGTGAAACACCCTCCCCTCCGTTCCCCGAAAGATTGATGATAACAAAACCGATCGTATATACAAACTTCAACCTTGTAGGGAAACTCATGAATTTATATATCAAGATTCCACTCCTGCAAGCTCTTCGGGACATCCCCATCTACGCAAAAACAATCAAAGAGCTATGTGGGAGAAAACTCGTCAAAAAAATTAAAAATCCATCATCAACAATCCACGTGGTAGGAGCCTTATCTGATCTAATTTTAGGTAGACAAGAACCAGTTAAATATGCAGATCCGAGGAATCCCATAGTAACAATTCAGATCCAGGGCTGCTCTTTTCCGAATACACTAGTTGATTTGGAAGTAGCCATCAACATCCTGACTATGGAAACTTGCAATACCCTGGGTTTTAACTCCTTCGAACCCACAGCAATAATGTTGCAGTTTGCAGACCGATTGGTAGTTCGACCAGTTGGCACATTACATGATATAGCCATCTCCGTCGACTCTTGGGAATATCCAACGGACTTCCTCATCATCAATCCAAAAGGCGGACTTGAAGGGCATTCATTGATACTGGGCAGGCCATGGCTTGCAATAGAAGATGCGTACATAGTATGTCGAACAGGAAATATGACAATCACTAGAGGGGGTATCACGAAGAACCTCATTTTATATCCTCCTACTAAACCTAGTCCAACTTTTGTATATCCACAATTACCACCACCACGATACCTAGAGAGGGATTTATGAGCCCCTCTTATGCAGGAAGAAGCCCTCAAACTTAAAAATCAGTTAGAGGATGACGTAATCAGTGGGTTTATCAATAATCCAACCACCATGAGCAACCCAACCTGCCAGATGCTCCAAGTTATTCTAGACTGTGAAGCATAGGGGGACCTACTGGAAGATTTAATGGAACAACAAATTCCAACTACGGTCGTTCATAATAGTAAACCCATCGAGATCGCACCTGGGAGGCCTCTAAACATCAATGCCAATTTAGATGAACAACAACAACAAAAGTTAATTCATGTCCTCTCCAAATACCAGCAATCTTTTGCATGGGAATATTTTGATATGAAAGGTATTGATGCACAACTCTATACACACCACATTTATGTTGAAAAAGAAGCCTGACCTATCTGCCAGCCATAGAGAATATTAAATCCTCACCTCAGGGATATCGTTAAAGAAGAATTACAAAAACTATTGGACGTAAATTTTATATATCCCATATCAGATAGTTGATGGGTTTCCCCACTAGTGATCGTCCCAAAGAAAAATGGGAAATGACGCATCTGTGTTGACTACAGGGAACTTAACAAAGCCACTCAAAAAGACCACTTCCCTTTGCCTTTCATTGACTGGGTCCTAGATACTTTGGCAGGAAAGAAATTATTTTCTTTCCTAGATGGTTTTAGCAGGTACAATAAGATTTAGATCGCCCTAGAAGATCAAGATAAAACCACATTCACATGCCCCTGGGGCACTTTTTCATACAGAGTATTACCATTTGGACTTTGTAACGCTCCAGCCACCTTTCAAAGGGCCATCCTGAGCATATTCAACGATCTGATCAACGAAGAACTTGAAGTCTATATGGATGATTTCACTCCTTATGACGAGGACTTCGATCAAGCACTGAATAACCTGGAGAAAATACTAGAACGATGTATCGCGACCAGGTTATGTTTAAGCCATGAAAAGTGTCACATGACGATGACAGAAGGTGTGGTACTAGGGCATTATATCTCTACAGATGGAATTAGGGTAGACCCAACAAAGATAGAGGTAATCCTTAATCTACCCACACCACACACACAAACTGAGGTACGTAGTTTCCTTGGTGCTTCAAGATACTATCGTAGGTTTATGGAAAATTTTGCAAAAACCGTTGCACCTTTACATGATTTGACTGGTAATGTAGAATTTCAGTGGTCTAACAAGTGTGATGTGGCATTTGTAGGACTAAAAAAGTTGATCTCAATAGCACTGGTGTTGAGGGGGGGAAATTGGAAAATACCATTCCACATCTCCACCGATGCATCCGATATTGCCATAGGCGTTGTCCTTGGACAGGAGGAGGAGAAGAAACCTTATGCCATTTATTTTATTAGCAAGAATCTTAATCCATCTGAACTTAATTATACAGTAATAGAGAAAGAGTTTTTAGTTGTTATACATTCCATCAATAAATTTCATCATTATATAATAGGCTATCCGGTCATTCTGTATACTGATCATTCTGCTATCAGATATCTGGCTAATAAACCAATTACTAATGGATGGGTCACTCGATGGTTGTTATTATTGAAGGAATTTGATATCACCATCAAATATCAACCCAGGAGAGAAAACCTTGTCGTAGACTTCCTATCCCGCATACCCAAAACAGATGACTCCTTAACAGTCGAAGACCGATTTCCAGATGAGCATCTATTTTCTGTTACTACAAAGCCACCTTGGTACGCTAACGTGGCAAATTACCTGGCAGCAGGAAGATTACCGACACATCTTCCATCGAAGGAAAGAAAGTTGATCGTCCAGTGTAGCGCATGATTCACCTGGATCAATGGATATCTCTTCCATACAGGAGTTGATCTCCAGATCCATAGATGTGTATGAGATGATGAAATCTATGACATATTAAAAGTTGTACATGATGAGCCCTGTGGTGGGCACTTTGCAGACAGCAGGAATGGACACAAAATTTAGCATATGGGCTATTATTGGCCCTCAATATTCAGAGATGCGAAGAAATACGTCCAAACCTGCGATAGTTGTCAATGGATCGGAAAACTAGGTCAGGCTAATGAAATGCCTTTGAAATCACAAGTAGTCACGGAACCATTTGAGATATGGGCACTAGACTTCGTTGGCCCCTTCAACCCAAAGTCAAATTAGAAGGCCTATATTCTAGTCACAACGGACTACATGACTAAATGGGTAGAGGCAGAAGCCTTGCCAAATGCAACAGAAGAAGTAGTCATCAAATTTATTTTCAAATTATTCATACGCTATGGACTACCAAGAGAGCTAATTACTAAGGGGGGGTCACAATTTACAGCTCATAGAATCACCACCACCCTGGATAATTATCATATCAAACATAGAATTACTTCTCTGTATCATCCACAAGAAAATGGGCAAGTGGAAAGCACCAACAAAGTCCTGGAGGCAATCCTGACAAAGAATGTCTCAATAAACAGACAAAATTGGGCTTCTGAGCTCCCAAATGCCTTATGGGCTTACTGCACAACATGACGTAATACCACTGGCTACTCTCCTTACCATTTAGTCTATGGAAAATAACCCATCTTCCCAATCGATTTTGAAATCAAGACTCTAAGGATGGCCCAGGAAATCGGACTGGATCTTACAAAAGCACATAAACAACGCCTTCAGCAATTCAACGAATTGGATGAAGCACGCATGTCTACTGTAGAGCGCATAACTGTTATTCAGAAATAGAGATCAACCTAGCACGATAAGCATATAAAGAAAAAAACTATTTAAAAAAGGAGTCTGGGCACTCCTCTATGATTCTAGATTTCAGGATTTTCCAGGAAAATTACAGACATGGTGGCTAGGACCATACAAAATCAGTGAAGTCCATGATAATGGCACAGTTACATTAAGCACCATCGACAGGTCCGGATCTCCATTTCGGGTCAATGGACACTGGCTACAACTCTATCATCAGTCGTCGTCAAAAGAATCTTTCTACCAGGAGGTAAGTAAGGACCCTACTATTCAAATTTTGACTGGCTAGGAAGGTAATCCAGCCACCTCAACTCCATAAATATTGAAATTTGCTGACACTGTATATACTATATATAATTTTGTTTAACTTTTTATTTTCGACAGTCATTCCAAAAAATCAAAACTAGGGAGGATAACCATGATGAACTCAATTAGCACCCTTTTTTGTTCCGAACTCCCGCTTCGTCTTGTTACCCATACCCTATCTTCTGCAGAGAAATGAATATGTCATGATTTAGCAGCGACAATTGGGCAACTATAATGAAATTTATAACATTAACAAACCATCCATTACTTAATTTTGAAATAAACCAATTCATAAATAAACTTAGTTGATGAGGAATCAACCTTGAATTCAAGCAAAATACATACCAGGTTTCTACAAATTCAGATGGTTTGAACGGAACAATTGATGTTCCTTTTGCGCGCCTGTTGTTCCTTTGAATGGAACAATTGTTGTTCCTTTTGCATGCATGTTGTTCCTTTGAACGGAACAATTGTTGTTCCTTTTGTGCGCCTGTTGTTCCTTTGAATGAAATAATTGTTGTTCCTTTTGCGCACCTGTTGTTCCTTTGAATGGAAAAATTGTTGTTCCTTTTGCGTGCCTGTTGTTCCTTTGAACGGAACAATTGATGTTCCTTTTGCGCACCTGTTGTTCCTTTGAACGAAACAATTTCTATTCTTTTTTTGCACACCTATTGTTCATTTTGTCGTTCCTTCCTTGCTGATAAAACACTAAACCTTTCTTTTGGGGTACAACTTTCACCAAAATAATTTTTCATCAGCATTATTTCTAACGATCCATCATTATTTTGTGGACTACCTCCCATAACTTATCAAATTTCTTTTTGGATCACTTCCTTCAAAATATATTAAACCTTGTTCATAATCTGTAACCACCATAATTCGTTTCTTTTCCCTTATATATTACACTTAAATGATACCTTGTGTTTATAACTAATAAGGAATCTGCAACACACTTTTACTTGGCATCCTTACACTTCTTTACGCCATCCCTTACTCTTAAGGAGTAGATGAGCTTCCCTTCATACAATAATATAATAAATCAATAGAATTTCTTTCTTTTTCCACGAAGAATAGGGGGTCTCATCATGAGCCAGCCTACCATGATCATAGGATAATAACCTAAGTGGCATTCCCACTATGGCTACCACACCAGGGCAATGGCCTTTGACATTCTCTTTTTGTCAAAGGAAAAGAGGTCTCATCATGAGCCGACTTGTTCACTTAAGTTATACTCCGGTGAGTGGCATTATCATCATCTGTTTACCAAACCAGGATAATGGTCTTTTTCGGAAAAATTTTAAAACTCCCCCCCCCAAAAAATAAATAAAAAAATAAAAATTGTACATTTATCAACAATTTTTTTTTCTTTCCTTCTCTTTTCCACAAAGAATAGGGGGTCTCATCACGAGACAACCTACCATGATCATAGAATAATAACCTAAGTGACATTCCCACTATGGCCACCACACCAGGGCAATGGCCTTTGAAATTCTCTTTTTGTCAAAGGACAAGAGGTCTCATCATGAGCCAGCTTGTTCACTTAAGTTACAATCTAGTGAGTGGCATTATCACTATGGCTAAAAAACCAGGATAATGGTCTTTTTGGAAAAGACGATTCAAACAAGTATCAAGGATACAGGATCATCTTCGGGTTAAAAGGCAACCCTGTCGAGGCTATGGACACCTACTGGAAACAGTGGCTCTGCCTGTGGTATGGAAGTTACCTTAACACACCAAGTTTCTGCGTCTCTAGATTTCCTTCACTCAATCATGAGGCTATCATTTCAGTTGTATTCAATAACACGGAAAAGTAACAACATTATGATATGTGGGATATTATTTAACTGAACAAGATTTAATTTATTTGGAGCATGTATCCTTAAAGCATTATTTTGGGTATAGGTATTTTCAATTCCACAAACGCGGATTAACATTTAATGATTATCGTTAAATATGTTGTTCAAACATAAATCATTAATTCCCATTGGCGGCCACCATACAATCATTACTTTTTTCCACCAATACCTACACTCATTACTCTTACCTATGCTGATGGTCGAGGTCAACCTTTCTATTAATAAGGGGAGTGGACGTTCGACACACTTCTCGATGCAGATAGTAATGATTGTAATAAATACCTTCATTTAGATACATTTGTTGTCTTTGATAGTTGTTATTCTCGGTAATTTTTTCCTCCAAATCTGGTCTAACCACCTCTACTACCAGGAATGATAGTCGTCCATATTTTCTCACAAAATGGGTGGCAGAGGTGTGCGCAGGGAACCTACTTTACTAAAGCTTACAGAGCAAGAGAGAGACATCCTGCATCAGCTGGGGTGGATGGAATACTTCAACCAGCTGCAAGGATATGACACGAATGTCACGCTTGAATTCTTTCAGAATCTGCATCAGAATGTCACAGGCCTCCCTAATACAGGCATTCAGTGGAAAAGATGCTACACAACATTGAAGGAAGCTTTGGAAACCTTCACAGACCTCGGGGAAAAATTGGATAAGAAAGGAAAAGGACTCAACCCCAGTACCCTCAGAGAACCATGGAAGGAACTTGCGGGGAAAATTCAACGGTACATCACTTATGATGGACGATATGACGTAATTCAACCTCGCCACCTCAAATTGTTGGCATCTTTAAAACAACAATTAGTACTTAATCTACCTTTCTTTCTGAATGCCATATTACATGAGGTTGCTTCGAGAACACAAAAATCCAAGGACCCTCTTATTGTTATCAGCCACCACAGATTAGTTAAATTGATCACAATTAAGGCACTGAGTCAAACTCAATTGACCTGGGATAACCTGATTGAGGCCAATAGAACTCCACAACTAGAGCAACCTGAATTATTCCATGAAGAACCACCATAGGAAATCGAAGATAGGCAGGCAGAGGAGACTACTACCCAAAGGGAAATCCCATCTCCTCAAACTGAAGCTGAGGTAGATCCTACCCAAATCACAGATACCTAGAACTTACAAACACAAACATTAACAAAAAAGAGGAAGAGAGCAACAACTTCCCCTACAACCATCATTCAGGCAAGGAGAAGAAGCAAACAAATTCAGGAAACAACTAAAGAAATTCAGGATACAACATGCAGAATGAATTTTAAATGTCATTACTTGGAGGACTATCCTTCTTTTTGGGTCTTCAAATATGTCAAATAAACAAGGAATTTTTATTTCTCAAACTAAGTATATCAGAGAAATGCTAAAGAGGTTCGGAATGGAATATTGCAAACCAGTTGCAAGTTGAGCAAAGATGATGATTCAAAGTCTACAGACCAGAGGAAATACAGGTCAATGATTGGTATCTTACTATATGTGACAACATCTAGACTAGATGTAATGCAGGCAGTTGGACAGGTGGCACGATTTCAAGTAGCACTAAAGGAATCACATGTATTAGCACTGAAGAGGATTTTTAGATATCAAAATAAGAGTTTGGATTATGGTATCCAAAAGGAAAGGATCTATCACTTATTGCCTACACAGATGCAGATTGGGTAGGTTTCATTGATGAGTGATGAAGCACTAGTGGAGAAACGTTCTACTTGGGTGAGTGTTTAGTATCTTGGCTAAGAAAGAAACAATGATCAATATCCTTATCTATAGCCGAGGCAGAGTATATTTCAGCAACAACGTGTTGTACACAGGTTCTATGGATGAAACAAAATTTGATAGATATACATGTTGAGTATGATGAGCCAATTCCAATCTATTGTGATAATACAAGCGCCATTGGTATCTCAAAAAACCCAGTGATGCACTCCAGGATGAAGCAGATTCCAATCAAGTATCACTTTCTATGGGAACAGGTCGCAGAGAAGAACATCAGAGTTGAATATGTGGGAACAAAATAACAAGTGGCATACGTCTTTACAAAACTGCTTCCACAGGAATCCCTTGAGTATGTTCGCCAGAGACTAGGAGTAATTTCTACTCCAAAATGAATGCTTTTGAATGCTTATGTTATATGTCTTAGATGTACACAAGGAAGCACCATAAATAGGACAAAAGGGGAGAGATTTATCAGATGCAGAGGACAGAGGCATGATTCCAAGGTGAGAAATGGTCACAGAGATGCAGAGGATAGAGGCATGGTTCCAGGGGGAGCATGAGTCATATGAATTCAGAGTGATACCCTTTGTCAAAGGGGGAGATATTATTCATATGAAGGGAAAGCGAGTAATCAGAGGCTTAACACAAATAAAAATCAAAGGCACGTATGCAGGGAGAGTATCCCTAAAGAGAGTTCAGTCAAGGGGAGCATCCTCAAAGGGAGATACCATTTTCCATTGATGTCAAAGGGGGAGAGATAGAAACATTGATGAAGAGTATAAGCATGAACTTTATCATGATAAGTGTTGCCATCAAGGCCAAAGGGGGAGATTGTTAGACAACTGGTTTAGGTTGATGGATAGTTGGTATCGATTGTTGGTTTTCATTGATGTCAACCATTGGAGAGTGATATTTTAGATTGATTTCAACCCTTAATGATTGATTTCAACCCTTGGAGAAAGTCTGGTAGCAAATTCTGGTAGCACAAAGGTTTGGGTAATGGAACCAAGGTTGTTTCATATATAATGGTATGAGTTTTAATATATATTAAGGTAAGACTATTCTAGATAGATAGTACATGTCATTCAATTTTCGGTGGTATGTGGAACGTCACATAACTCCTCATGGTTAGAGAGTTATGGCCATGAGAAGTTGGAGAACCTAGGTTTGGGTAATGGACCCAAGTTTTTTTTATGGATAATGGTATGATTTTTTATATATTTGCAGGTAATACTATTCTATATGGATAGTACATGTCATGACATTTCTGGTGGTATGTGGAACGTCACATAACGCCTCACAGTTTGAGAGTTATAGATTTACGAAGTTGGAGGACCCTCATATGTTGGCTTGAAGCCCCAAAAGGTCAAAGAAGTCAAAGATATTGCAAAGAAGAAATTATTATTTAAATGATAAAGTAAAGTGACAAAGTCAATAAGGATTATTTAAATAATAAAGTGAATGACAAAATCAAAGAATATTATTTAAATGATAAAGTGAGGTGATAAAGTCAAGGAGGAATATTTAAATGATAAAGTAACGAAGAACTTTCTAATTATGGAAAGTGGTTAACCCTAAAAATGAGGAAAATAGGTTAAGTGACCTAGAAATAGGTTAAGTGACCTAGAAATGGGTTAAGTGACCTAGAAGATGCTTCTAAGGAAGATATTTGGAGAGTATAAATAAGAGGCAAGGCTCTCTCATTTTATATCACACTTGAGAATATTGAATATATAAAGATTATTGAGGTAACCAAAGGATATCTAAGCCGAATTTCAGAGGGAAGGTGAAGAAAAAAAGGTTGGAATTCAAGGGAGGATAAATTCTTTTGATGATGCTTTCTAAGGTATGTTATTTACAGGTCATCTCACCATTTTCGCAATAAAAAAATTTCTAGAATGATTCATACCATGATATTGATAGGCCATTGAGGAAACATATCCAAGTATCATTGGTAAAACATTCATCTTGTGGATCGTTATATTTTTGTAGTTACACTCCATGGAAAATAGGGTTTATGGCTAGTCCTGAAACTAGTCTAAAACAGGTGTTTTGGGTAAAAACATCATAACTTCTATATAAAAGATTCCAATTCAGTAATACCAAATGTGTTGGTTAGAGTAAAGTTTGTAGTATGTTGTGTAACATTTCCATATCGATTCAAAAAATATTCTATGCGGGGCACGCTCTACAAGGCCGCTCTCTAGAATAAGCCAGAATTCAGCAAGGTATGTCATTTTTGTTATGAAAATGCTAGTCTCTTGTTGTTAAAGTTAAGGAAGGTTTGCAGGTATGTGATCATATACACCAGCTCTATTACAAAGCTACAAATCATATTTGTATGGTGAAATTGATGAGGGTATTTGGTTGAGGTACATGTCGATTACATGGTTGAGATAAGTAGTTGATGAGTTGGCACATACATGAGGTGTATAGTTGATGATGTTGGTACATCTTGATGAGTCATAGTTTATGAGTAGCTGATACATGATTGGTACATGGTTGGAGGCACTTGTTAGTAGTATTGTTGACACATGGTTTATGGATGATATAGCATACTTGTATTATTAGAAGCACATATTGATCTTGGTGATAATTATGAGTTGTTGTGTTATGCTTGGTTGATCCACATCTTTGAGAGTTGCCTTGGTGATTGATCTTGGTGAGTAGATCTGATTTGGTTGATAAGATTGATGAGACATGTTGTTGTGATAGGTTGTTTGGACAAGTTGTTGTGACAGGTTGTTGTGACAGGTTATTTGTACAGGTTTGGTACATGGTTGATGCACTTGTTCATGGTATAGCTTGAGGTACAGGTTAGTGCATGGTTGATGCACTTGTTTATGGTACAAGTTGATTACAGGTTGTTTGGTACAGGTTGGTGCATGGTTGATGCACTTGTTTATGGTACATGTTGATTACAGGTTGAGGTACAAGTTGATGCATGGTTCAGGTTATTTGGTTCATGTTTATTGGTACATTTTACAGCAGTATATCTCATAGTGATAGTGTGACAGTGGTTCCATCATTCTACTTCTACTTCAGGGTGGTTGGATGAGACAAGGACAGGTGGTTGTAGCCACCTTCTAGTTGTAGTCATAGAACATAGGGGGTTGTATCCTCCTTCTGGTTGTAGCCATAGAATTGGGGAGTTGGAGCTTCCCTCGGGTTGTAGCCTGAGAAACTAGGGGTTTAGAGCCCCCTTCTAGTTGCAGTTGGAAAACAAAGGAAGTTGGTGCTTCCAATGAATGTAATTCTTCAAGACATATAAGAAAAATCATTCTGTGATTTTCTCCCGATTTGGGTTTCCATGTAAAACACTGGTGTACTGTGTATGTGTATGATTTTTCATTTGTTCATTGTTTATTTACTCTGGATTTATTGGATGATAATGCTACATTGATATAACACTTGGATTATCTGGTTAAAAAGGATTAAACTGCTTTATTACTGATTCACCCCCCTCTCAGTAATCCAGCACCATCCTCGAAATGAGGGGAAGTACTCGCAAGTGTTCCCTGAGCAATGTAACCTGGAAAAAAAATGGTTTCAATACATTCCATTTCCATATATTAATATATGTATAGAGAATGAGAACACTAAATTTTTAAAAATAGTTTAAGCTAAAAATATTTTAGTTCTCATACTCCAAATCTCGTAGGGATAAATTCTTATAAACTTTTTTAAGGGTGGAAAAAATAAACAATATATAGATTGACAAGAAACCTAAATTATTTGGACCCAGTGACTACATCCTCCTTGTTGGTGGTGTCAGCTTCTTCTTGAGATACAGTGTATGCCCCAAGGTTGAAATATTTTATGGGGGAGTGATTCTACTGGAGGAACCTTCACATGATCTACTGTAAGGTAGCTAGAGAGGTAGTGGGGGGGGGCAGAGGGCCCATAGTGATAATAGTGGAGGTCATTCAATGTAAGGTGGACTAGGTCCACTATATTTTTACATAAGGCCCACTATGGTAGTTAGATATAATAAATGGGTAATTAGATAAAATAAATGTAAGAGGACTTCTTAGAAGGTTCTACTTCTAGAAGATTCCTCCTCTAGAATGTTCTTAGGTGATGGTAGCACTATATAAAGCGGTTCAAGCCATGTAATGGGATATGAAGAGAATTATTGTATTTGGAGTGGTAGCTCAATAGGAGGATGCCCCCTCGAAGAGGCAAGTGAACAGAAGAGGATCCCTTCCATAATAGGATCCATTATATGGTGTTGCCCTACCTCAAGGGTTTGATAGTACTAAAGGAGATTTTGCATATTCTTCTTGTATATCTGTTGTGGTGCCTTTATATTTAGTCTTTGGTTCTTAACAATTGGTATCAGAGCACTTTCCTTGGCAAGTATTGTGGGAAAATATTTTTTATTTTTGCAGATTTTGTTTTGGAGAAGAAAAAGAGGGCCGCGACATTCCAGAAATTTTCAGTATATTTCTATGAAAAAATTTAAGAAACAGGTTGTGGATATGAGTTCCTCCTAGAAAAACACCCAAGTTGAAAAACAAAATCATCTGAAACGGAGTCTGGAAAGTGAAGTTATGAGCATTTTAAATTCATCAGTTTTTCAAGGTTTTTCCGGAAAACGCCGCGATTTTCTGCTGTAAATTATTGTTCTATTGTCTGGGTTTTTTCATAATGGATGTGGGACCAAAGAGTTCATAGGGTGCTCAGATATCTATTTCCTCTCAAACCATCAAGAGAATTCTTGAAGCATTCAAATCCAAATTGTATGACACATTGGATGCTAGATTGCATGACCTTGCAAATGGCCTCAATGATAGTTTCCGTAGTATTCGAGATTCATTGGATAACATGCAGCAGATATTTCTTATGGAGGACATTAGGGATTAATATAATCAAGAAATATATGCTTGGTATGATTTTGAGGCCGATTGTGATGATTGGTATATGGATAGTTCTCATTTCTGGGATGACAACCACTTTCATATTTTATTTGATGACTCTAATCCACCTTTTGTAGACAGCATCAATATGATAAATCGAGAGCCAATGATTATTACCAGTGTCCATCCTGCATATTCTACAGTGGTATTATTCCTTCCAAATTCTGCTACGACCCTTTTCCACTATGTGGATGGATATTCTTATTTGGATCCACATGATAGGTGTCAATCTTTGGAGCATCATTTTGAGTTGGTTATTGGGTTCCAAAATCTTCCGCGGGGAGTTCACATGAGCACTTGGACATGGGACCCGAGCTTACAATGGTGGTTGGACTACTTCATCATGGTGGATTTCCTTTCTACATGGGACCTTGGTTCTCCAGTCTTCTTCAGCATTATGGTCCACAATTATGCATGGGACCTTGGTATATGGTTGTACATCAAGCATTGAGGACAACGCTTTCATAAGGGGGATAGAATGTAAGGTAGCTAGAGAGGTAGTGGGGGGGGGGAAGAGGGCCCATAGTGATAATAATGGAGGTCATTCAATGTAAGGTGGACTAGGTCCACTATATTATTACATAAGGCCCACTATGGTAGTTAGATATAATAAATGGGTAATTAGATATAATAAATGTAAGAGGACTTCTTAGAAGGTTCTACTTCTAGAAGATTCCT
>ML783410.1:905226-943259 GCA_009831015.1 Picea engelmannii | reverse complement strand
TTTAAATTCACTTTATACCTTTGTTTTATATACTATATTCCCAATATAGTAATTCCTCAAAAAAAAAAAAAAACTGCCTCCACGTGACTTTTAAAAAACATGCCCCTTTAAAAAACCAAACAATATACCATGCGAATAAATTTAAAAAAAAAGGGAGCCGCCACACCTCATGCAACACTGGACTGCGGGGAGCCCGTACCTCACCTAACACTAGAGTGTGAAAATCTTAGAAAAATTACGCACTGTTCCTTTGTCTCAACTGCGGAAATTTCAGGAATTGTAAATGTGCGTAAGGTGAACTAGTATGTCGTCGCACCCTTTCAGAGGAGGGACCTGTGGCGATGTATAAATCGACGCACCCTCACACAGATTTCACTTCTGGCTCCTCCGAGAATTTGACGCTCCTTCAACCAGCTCTGATACCACTTGTTAGAATTGTCAATGCGGAAATCACAATTCACAATGATAATTAACAATCACACACAGATAATAGACATGTATTTCATGTGGTTCACCCAAATGTTGGGCTACATCCACCAAGCATAGGCATCGGTTGTCTTATCATTCAGATCATGGAGATTACATCAGCTCACTCACACTCAGTCTCTCACAATCGTTTTTGCCTCTACGGGCTTACATGAATTTATACATTCACACAAGACACTGAATATTAAATGCAATCCCTATCCATATTCTAACTTGGTCTATTTAGTTGTAACCAACGCAGAATAACAGGATCCAGATCCATCCTTAGAGGAATTCGTTGTCACCAAATCCCAACAATGACAACAACAACTTGGAGGAAGCGAATTCATACAAATATCTTGGAACCAATATTCACCACAAGCTCAATTGGAATTATAGCATTGAGAAAAGGATAAATGGAGGATGGAAAGCTTATTATGGGCTTGAAAACAATTGTAAATCATTCGATCTTTGGATATGGGATAAAAAAAAACTCCTCTTTGAGGCTCTTGTCACTCTTGTTATTCTATATGGATGTGAAGTTTGGGGATGCAATTTCTCTCAAGAATCACAGGGAAATATAGAGCAAATCCAAAAGAATTTTATAACCTATAATATCAAAATTAAAGGAAATACACCCTATCATATCCTCCTCTTAGAGGCAAGTCTTTCCTCCATTGAGAGCACAACTATGACTAGATACCTAATGTATAAGAACAAGTTAAACAACATGGAAGACAAGAGGCTTCCTAAAATTGCTTCAAACTCCAGCCATAACCACCTTCGACTCAAGGGAGGATGGCATAAAGATGCCCAGTCTTGGCTACGTCGTTGGGGAATCATGGAAGAGAGCATTTTGCAGAATAATGATACTATTAAAAATATTATTAAATCAAAAGTTAAGGAGAAAATGCGGTGTGATAAAGAGTTGGAGGAAAAAAGAAAAATTAAGGTATTATAATGAGGTAATCAACCCTAATCTAGAAGATCAAAATTATCTCTTTGTTTTGACAAGTGTAAAGAAAAAAATAAGCATTGCTAAAATAAGAACAAATTCTCATGAGCTCCATAGTGAAACCAGGCATTGGTCAATTCATAAAATGCCATGGGACGAAAGAGTGTGTCGCATTTGTGACACTAAGAGGGTTGAAGATAAAAATCACTTTCTCTTATATTGTCCAGCCTATACCTAGATTAGATATCAATTTCAAAATATTTGCCACACTAGTAGTCTTCTAACCTTTTAACTCAACAAAAATATGGTGATCTTGGAAAGTTTCTCTTAATGCTTTTCGAGCATAGAAACAAAATCCTAAAGAATTGCAAGTAATCCCTTACATTCTTAAGGTCTGATATCTCAATTAAGTCTCAGTGGACGTTAATCATCATTATCATCATCATCGAATAAATGATGTATTTTTATTTTTAACAAAATTATATATATTTCAATAAATAAAAATTAAAATATATAGTTAAAGGTAATATAATACATTTTGTATTTAATAATAATAATAATTTTAATTTAATGTATAAGATTAAGACTACATATTATTAAAAAATATAATACTCCCACCTTAACAATAATTATAAGTGATATTGATTTTCTTATTAATACTATTTAAGTTGAAAGTGTTTTTTAAGTTTTATAATAAGACTTAAAAGTGTTTGATTGACTAAAAACTTGTCTTCATGAAGCACAAGGAAACATGTTGTGGGGAAAATTAACAATTTTCCACCTTATAGATTACCAAAAGGTTATTTCAAGTGGCATGGTTTTCCTTTAATATTAACAACGGGTGATTGTTGTCTTCACTGCCCATTGACAACTGAGTTATGATAAATTTTATAACTTTCAAATATTAAAAAAATTGTTTAACTTATATATTAATATTTAAAAAATAAAAAATTATTTGATAATATATAATATATATAACACGTAGAAGTATTTTCACATTATGTACAAAAAGGAGTTTACAATATCATCATAGATAGTCTTTATGTTCTTAGGAGTCCATTTACCATCTAGTTCATAAATAGGGGGAAAACCGACCCATGTGAGCAGACAATCGAAACACTTCCCAGGTAAATGCCTTTTAAAATACTTGCTAATTCTGCTCAAGCAAGACTGCTGCTATGAGAAGGTATCCATCTCTGTCAGTGGTGCCCATATCAAATCCCAAACCAACCGCGTATACATTTATCCCGATTCCCACTATATACGCGTTCCTGACGTCATCACCAAAGGAAACGACAAAGAAACCGCGTTCCTGACGTCATCACCAAAGGAAACGACAAAGAAACCGCGTTCCTGAAACCGTAAGGTGATGCGCGTCACCTGAAAGTTGCTTTTCCACAGGTTAGGTTTGTTAACAGCTAGACCACCAGTGGAAAGCGCGCTATAATCTTGGAACCTACCCAAGTTGCAGCGTGTGGGACTCGGGATTCGTCTCCGGCCCAACTGGATTTTCCCATTATCCAGCACGGAGAGGAACAGGGAGGATGTTTCTTTGTTTCTTTCCAAACGATGATTTAACGCGACACTTGAGCTGTTGCCAGTAATCGCATTCACATGTTATGAATGCGATCCATCCTTTATAAATGTCTTGAGCCCCCTTCATCTCTCCGTACACTTACACTTCGCCTCCCGATCGCTATAGACAGACACACAGATAAGTAAAACACCCCTCCATATACTTAAACTTCCTTTACCTCCCGATCGCCACAGGCAGACAAACAGAGAAGTAAAATTCAGGATGGACAGTTACATTTCTTGCGCTTCGAACACAGTACCTTCCACCACTGTGAAAGTCATACATTGGAATGGCAGCGTTCAGGACCTTCAGAGGGGGATAAACGCGGCAGAACTGATGCTGGACAATCCTCAGCACTTCGTATGCCACGCCAACGGCTTGCAGATCGGGCGTCGGATTAATCCTCTGACGGCAGACGAAGAACTGGATTTTGGGTATCTCTATTTTCTTCTGCCCATGCCCAAGCTGCACTCGGTACTCTCTGGGACAGACATGGCCTCCCTGGCATTCAAGGCCAATTCCGCCGTGAAAGCAGTAAACAGACGGAGCTCCAGAGCCAGATTAGTCCCCGTCTTTGGTGACTTCACGCATCCCCTCCCTCCGGAAATGAAAAAGGATGTATTCTTATTGGAGACGAAACAAATTAGAGGGACACAGGAGAAGCAGCTTGCGCTGCCGAAGCTGAATTTGGAAGACGATCCAGAGCTGTCAATGGCGCTTGCGCAGCTGAGATTGAACGCAAGCAAAACCTGGAAGCCAAAGTTGGAGACCATTAACGAATTCCGGCCAAAGCTTCGGTATCTGATGCAGTCGAATATTGAACAGTTCTGCTAGCATGAATAGCTCCGCTCAATCAACAGAATTACTGATCAAATTGAATCCTACTTCCCTCTGAGATTATAGACATTGATCTCTCAAACACACATATTCTTCTACATCCGTTGGAATTCTGGGTTCTCTACCAAAAGAACCTTTACCCGTCTGATTCTACAGATTCGAACCCTTGCCAAATCTGTGAAGAGGCTGTTGAATTACGGACAGACTCCTCTCCTCATGTACTGAAACAATAAGCATTCATTGATTCTTTCATTATTACCATTATACATCTATATGTTCATTGTTGTGCCCTGCATTGTTTTTGGTACAATGGTTCTCTATAGTGTTGGGGGTGGCAAGCCACCCACACCTTGCAATAGTTACTTAAGTAGTGGAGATCAATGGGCATACGTGCGAAGCTAATACCGCATTAAATCAAACCATGGCCCTCGCGAAGGACTTTCCCATGAGGGAGATCGATCTATCTATCTATCCGTCAACATTATTAACTCATAATTAACTCTATCCACCTCTCAACATAATTAACTCTTGTGCAGGCGGGATAATGGGGAAACACGAGATAAGTTGCAAACTCATAATTAACTCTATCCACCCCTCAACATAATTAACTCTTGTGCAGGTGGGATAATGGGGAAACACGAGATAAGTTGCAGTGAGGTGGTTTTGTAGGTGGGATAATGGGGAAACAAAAGATAAGTTGCAGTGAGGTGAAAATTGTATGGGATTCATGTTTTGGTGTAGTGATAAAGACATTGTTCACGAAACTCATTAGGGCAGTTCACAAAGCTTAGTGCTCAAGGTGGACTTTGATGCTAGCGGCGAGGATTGGACTTGGAAGGGAGGAATAGAGCAGCTAGTTGTAGAGCACTTACGAAGGGTAGGCTTGTGTTGGATGTTCTAGGGCGACTACGAGTGGAATTGGGACATAATTGAGCATGAGCGAGGAGAGATAAAATGGAACATAGTTGGGATTCAAGGTTCAATTGAGTGGATTGAGCTCATACTAGATACTCCATGCTTGAATTTGAATGCAGAGATGGTGCACAAGCACCTTGGTTAATGCCCACTCTACAAAATTACATAGTTAAAGATGTTGGTTAAGAATCAAGAAGTTAATGTAGCAGAATTGAAGACAGTTGTGAAAGGGATAGTAGAAAAAAACCAAGGCAAGAAGCAGGGAGGGCAACAAAACTGCATTGACCCTTGAGGTGGTTATTGCTTAGAAACAAGAAATCACATTCTTAAGGCAGAGTGTGCCCTGCTCAGGTTCACAATGCATGAGTTAACCAACATTTAGAGCATGTCTAGAATGCTCCCATCTATGGGATCAACATGAAACAAAGAAGTAGACTATGTGCAACAATGATTGATACTTCAGAGTGAGGAATTGGGTGCAAAGAAAGAGGTCAATACAAAGTTGAAGCTTTTAGGGACCATACAATTATATTTTCTTAAGCATTTCAAAGTCCAGTTTTTAGTAGGGTCTTATGTTATAATATTACCCTATAGAGGGGGCCAGAACTCTATTTATGGAATTAGGAGAGGAGTTATAGATTCTAGAAGCTACTGGTGATATTGTTTTTTTTTTGTAAGTAAGATTGTATAAAAAGCCTTCAAAAAGCAGAAATTACAATATCAACGTCTTGTTCCAGACTGTAAACACTGAACTACCCCGAGGGGAAACCAGTTCAACCAGTCAATCAGGTCAAGTACCCTGGTCTTAAATTACCAGTCATAACAGTAACAACGTCTAAAAACAAAAATTACAGTCCCCTGTGGGTGACCGGATTAGCCTTTCTTCTAACATTGACATAAGTTGAAACAGACAAAATATGACTATAGGGACTAGGTGGCAAAATAGAAGTTAAACAACCCGCTAACCAAGCATAGAGACACCTGTGCAAATCAGGTGGTAGGCTTGTAGTGTGGCCACGCGTCCAGGGAGGTGGCATTGGGTCCCCGATTGGTGCTGCTTCCTCCTCGACTGGTGTCGCTTCTTCCTCTGTAGTCCCGTGTGGAGCTGGCGCCAGAAACGGTGGCTCAACCTCAGTTTCATTTTCTTCTCCAGCTATGGGGTGGCACACTCCCTGCAATGTTGAGAGCATTTGCAGGAACTGTGTTGCCTTCCCATCCAGGATCTCCATCCAAAAACGTAGGTCATCCAGGTCTTGTCGTAACTCAAAAACCAGGCCTTGCAGAATTGCAAGGCCTTCTTGCAATTTAGAGCATGATGCAGATTCAACACAGGAGTGAGGCCCTTGTTGTGGTCCATGGTTGGCTTCATAGCCTTCACCCTGAGTTTGGGCGCAGTGTGGTTGGGCTGGGGGCGAATGGGCTGACGCGTTCGCAGGCAAATTGGGAGGAACGACTGGAATTGGTTGTGAAGTGGAGGCCAAATCTGAGAGTGGCCCTGGGTTGAACCCCAGAGAATTTTCGGAGAGATCAAACCATTCCAGCCTACATGCAAAAGGCGAGGAGAGGGGCAGGAGGTTGTTGAGGCTGTGGTCAAACTGCATCGAAGAGGATGGCGAGGAGGGTGATGAGGGTGAAGATTTGTGGGAGGGTGCAAGCGGAGGACAAACTGCCAAGCGCGGTCGACTGGGCTGCCATGTCGAACCGTGTTTGAATTTCCCCCTTTGTCTCGGCATGTCTAAGACACTAGGCTAATAAACACAAGAGGGAAGGAGAGGTAGCGAAGGAGCAGCTGGGGGGAACGCAGTCTGCTGGAGGACTCCGCTGAGGAATAATGGATTTGCAAATACACCTGGTGCAATTCATAATGTTGAAATCGATGGTGGAGGAATACACGCACACGCAAAGTAAATTATGTGCCATAGCTCTGATCCATCGAAGGGATGGATAGCCATAGCAGGGCGCGCTGAGATTAATGGTGCCCTGGTTAACACGAGGTTGATTTAAATGCATGACGGTGGCAGGAGGGGTAGGCACACACCTGTCACGTGGTTGGCGCCATGGTGGTCTTCACCTGCCCGATCCTCTTGACACATGTTCTCCAATAACACCCCATCCGAGGGCTACTGGTGATATTGTTGTTTCCAAGTTTAAAAAAAATAAAACTATATATGTACTATTTCACTTAACAGAACGACTATAACATTTTGAGAATATAAAATCTAATCATTTTTGTTAAAAAAAAATCGCACTCCCCATAATGTGTGCAAGACATACTCATAATCAAAGGAAAATGTCATCATTGCTTAAAATAAAAATTAAGCTCTTTTAGCTAGCTACAACGTATAATTTAATCTCTTTATAAAACAAATTTTAAAAATTTAATTCCCTCTACCCCACTCATCAAATCGCTCAAATTGTCATTTACCTCAACCCCACTCATCAATTCCCTCAAACTACCACAACACATAATCATGGCTAGAAACCTAGAGTTATTGGCTTCTACAGGGCATGTTATATATTAATGAATATGCTCATCTCAATGTTTTACTTTTCAAGTAATGCGCACATAATGGAAGAGCAATGCATATCAAATATTTCAGAGAAATCTATCTTCACTCTTATGCCAAATAAACATATTTAACTGGTTTGTCTTAGAATGTTCAAAATTAGTTGGGTTCATTCACATTTTCTAATAAACATGCCCATCTTAATGTTTTACTTTTTCAAATAATGCACACATAATGTAACAACAATGCATATCAAATATTAAAAAAAAAAAAAAAAAATACTCTTTTCACTCTTGTGCCAAAGAAACATACTTTATTTGTTTGTCTTAAAATGTTACTAGCTCGCTTCATTATATCTTTAGTTCCATGGAATTTCATCCTCCCACCACCCCCATTATCAAACAAAAGATCCTCAATAAACTACAAATCATGTAGAGCTAGAAAAAGAAAAATTTCAGCTCATATCGAGAAAATGAGACCTTTGAATCGTCACTGCGATTACAAAAAATTACAAATTAATACCTATTCACTTTTGGAATCTTTAAACTAAAAATCCTTTTCCCTATTAATTTTAAAATACGTATTAAACATATTTATATAAAAAATAATAAACAAATCAAATTTCAAAATACCAATATTCAATCAAAAAGTAATTTTTTTTTAATACAAATGTAAAACTAAGCCCAAGTCTATCTAAGCATACAACTTAGCACTTAGTGGCCCTTAAAAAACAAAAAAAAACATATAGATCAAACCTTCAAAGTTATGGAACAAAAATGATAATTCAAGATTTAATGACAGATCTCTTCATCTAATGTGGCCACTCCACAAGATCGTTGCTACACGTTAGGGACTTGCTTGCAATTAACAATATTTCGTCTAGCCTTTATTAGGGATTTTTTTTGTTTGAGCTCATAATTTCATTTAATTTGATTGATGAGGATTTTGATTGCATGCAATTAACAACATTTGGAATTTTTGTTTGAGCTCATAATTTCATTTAATTGATTGATGAGGATTTTGATTTTAACATTTTTGGTTTAAAATGGAAGTGTGTTCCAACATGATGTTTGGGTGAATGTGGAGTTTTCTATAACAAAACAAATGGAAAGAATGATGAGGAAAATTATAGATAAATAAGATAAGAAATTTGAGAAACTTTTACAAAATGCACGTGCTCGGGTTGATGTTGGTTTCAATTCAAAATTTATTGTGATTAATCTATCCAACATGGAGATGGATGATACCTCACATTGTGTTCTAGAGTATGGTATAAACTTTGTCGTCGCTCCAAGGAGGATTCTAGCGAAAGAATTGATCTATGATATTGAGTATGCTATCAACAAAATTTCTGTGGACAAGGCTAAGGAATTAAGATAGGACTATGCAATTGTGATTAGAAGAACAAAACCACCTAAAAGAAACTTGAACATGGAATAATTAGTTGCTTGAAAGAACTCGAGGAATAATTCCAACATTATGATTCTAAAGGTAGATAAGGAAAATGCTACTGTTATCATGGACACAGAGGATTATGATCGTAAAATGATTGAACATTTGTCCAACAATATCTATAAGAAGTTAAATGGTGACATGAGCAATAAGATTATGAAAGAAGTCTCTTTCGTAATAAAGAAACCATCATTTGATGTGGAAACAAAGGAGAAACTTCTTCCAAAGAATCCTTGCATCCCAAGAATCCATGGATTACCAAAGGTGCACAAGGAGAATGTCCCATTGAGACCAATAATTAATATTATTGGTTCACCCGCATATAAGTTTGAGAAGTTCCTTGCTAAGAACTTAAAATTATGGTTGGGCACACATAGTTCATTGTCAAAGATTCCACAAAAATGATCAAAAAAATTAAGGATACGAGATTGTAAAAATATGATACATTGATGAGTTTTGGTGTAGTTTCACTATTTACAAAGTTTCACATGGAGGATGTAAGTAAAGTCATTAGTGAAATCACTAATGAAGACACAACAAAATTGGTGAAAGTATTCTTGAAATCTAATGGGGTCTCCTTTGTCTTTGGTGGTTGCCAATTTATACATGGAAAAGTTTGAAAAACAAGCAATTGACTCCTATCCACTTAAGCCCACAATGTAGAAAAGATACATCAATGATACATATGTAATTTGGCCACATGGAAGAAAGAGTCTATCTTGATTTTTTGAGTATATAAATAACTAATCTGTGAGCATAAAGTTTACTACGAAATTAGAAGAAAATAAGAGCATACCTTTCTTATATGTCCTCATATCCAAAAAGAATAATGGATCAGTATTGCATCAAGTCTATCAGAAAATAACTCATACAAACAACTACCTACATGTGAACTCCCATCACTACCTTGCTCAGAAATGTAGTGTCATAAACACTCTAATCACTCAAGCTATCAGAATATCTGAAAACAGTCACATTGAGCCAAAATTGAAGCACCTAGAGAATGTATTTATAATAAAGGGGTATAATAAAAGAAAAATTTGATAGGGTTGTCTTAAGAGTGAGGAGAGGACCTCATAAAAAGAATAATAAGGAGAATCCTCCTTTACATTAAAGGTAAAACCAACAAAATTGCAAAAAATATTAAGAAAGGAAATAGTATTGTCTCTTTCTCCCCCACAACACAATTAAAAAGCTATGGGATCTTGCAAAGGATACCACAAACACAAGAAAGAAAAAAGGTGTATATTTGATCCCTTGCTCTTGTGGTAAGCAATATATTGGTAAAAATGGAAGATCATTTCAAGTAAGGCTAAGTGAGCACTATGTTGACATAAAGGCATAACTAAATAAAATGGTTGTCATTGGTTGAACATTTGCAAGATATTGATCACTACATATGTGTGGAAGATGTAAAAATCATCGCTAAAATAGACCATCACGGGAAAAGGAATATATGGAAGGCCCTAGAAATTGAGCTTAACTAGAAATATAAACATAAATGTTGGGTTAATGCTAAGTGAAGCTTGGGGGCATGTCCTTGAGAGATTAAAATAATAATCCAAGAAATTAAAAATTAGAAGGTCGAGAAGTTTGATCCATCTATCAAATTGAATTATTATTAATTTAAATGTATTGATAAAACATTAGTTGATTTTAAACACTCCTAAGGTTGATCTAGACTCTAGGATTGAAATGTTGAGTTTTAAAGAAAAGTTAATGTAGATTCCTCTCTTAAAACAAGAAACTAATAACTATGAATCACAAACCCAATAAGATGGGGAACAATGAAGAATCTTGAAAATAAGGAGGGTACCTATCTAAGACATGTTTCTTTGGAGATTCACTTCTAACATTTAAGGATGAAAAAAAAATGCATGATAGGCATGAATCCATGAAAGCGATTAGGTCTATGATGCCTCAAATGCCTAACATGTGAGCTTGAAATTTGGCCATGGGGTGATCCGGATTTTATGAGCAGAATGAAATGAATACAGATTATTAACATGTGCTTAACACAAAATAACAAAGATACAATAAAACTGGTTTTCTATTCAATAATAAAATAAGCTGAAACTGTAAAATGCAGCGGAAATAAGCTTGTTGGAATGGTGGCGGCTTATCTCTGAGAAGAGATGTGACGGCTGCATGCATTCTCCAGAAGAAGATTACAATGAGATTCTGAAGGCCTTTTTACAATAAACAAGAATGCCAAAAACCATAGACATCCAAAAATCTAACCCTAGGAGATGAAGTGCCAAAAGTCATGTGGGCCTTGTTTAGGTAAGTTAGTACATCAACTTCCCGAGGTCGTAACTTTTGCATACGATCTTCGTTTTAGGCATGTGATAGCCCGTTGGAAAGGTATCATCGAGGAGACTTATTTTGGGGGCTCAATCATGCCTTTGGTTATCATTGAGGAGCTCTATCCCGAAAAACCTTCATTTAGGCCCTCAAAATGGCCCCAGAAGTTAAAACTGCTAAAAATAGTAAATTGCCAAAATTGTCAGAAAACTGTTTTGAGCCAGTCGGAAAAGGTGGGTGGCCACCGATATCCATCTGGATCAATCCTCCCTCCTTAGGAAGAAATGGTCTCCATTGCGTTGAGTTCCCCCATTAGATGAGGAAATTTCTGTTGAATTTGGCCCCGGGTGAGCCACTTGCCTTGGTGCAGGAGTTGCCCTACTTTGATGACTTGATAAAGCTGGATCCATTATTGTCAAGTCCCCTTGATCTGTGTGTCCACAATATAATCATTGGATTCCTGTTGTATATAGTCAGGGTTGAGCTATGTTGGTGTCAATTGTTCTGCTACTTCTGAGGTGTCCAATAATGGTGGGAAATAAGGGCGAAGGAGATCCACGTTGAACACAGGGTGCAGGCCAAGGAAGG
This sequence comes from Picea engelmannii, assembly GCA_009831015.1. Taxonomy (NCBI): domain Eukaryota; kingdom Viridiplantae; phylum Streptophyta; class Pinopsida; order Pinales; family Pinaceae; genus Picea; species Picea engelmannii. Next base: position 931,660 of record ML783410.1, on the reverse strand, counting down.
GAGGAATGTTGAGCTAAAAACAATTGTCCCCCATGGCCTTGGTGATGGTGTATGGCCCATAACGGAGTGGGAGAAGCTTACGATGGGGTCCTGTAAGGCGTTCTTTCTGCAAGTGCAACCAAACTTTATCGCCCACCTGAAACTTATGTGGCACCCGATGTTAATCATGGCGCTGTTTGTACTTGTCATTGGACTTTTGTAGGATATCTTGAACCCGTTGGCGGATGTGCTGGATCCGCTCAATCAACCGGGTGGCTTTGTCAGCTTCAGTTGGAGCAGGAGATGAGTCGGTTGAGGTGGCCGCAAGGGGAAGTGCAACATCTATGGAACCCAATGGTTGGAATCCCAACCCCACCTGAAAGGGGCTATGGCTGGTTGAGCTATGAAGGGCTTGGTTGTAGCTATTCTGAACATAGGGAAGGCTCTCATCCCATGTGCAAGGCTGCTTTGAATTATACATGCGAAGGATATGCACAATCATTCGATTTACAACCTCAGTTTGGCCATCTGTTTGGGGGTGGAAGGCCATGGATTTGGTGAGCTTGGTGTCCAACATTGACCAGAGGCTCGACCAAAATATGCTAAGAAATCGACTATCCCGATTTGAGACAATGGTTTGTGGGATTCCAAAATGTACCCAGACTCGTTCAAAGAAGAGCTTGGCAGTGGCCTCTGATGTGATTCTCTTCTTGCAGGCAACTGGAATCGCCATCTTAGAAAAGCGATCAACAACCACAAAAACACAGTCATTTCCCCGCTTGGTGGACGGGAGGCCCGACATGTAGTCCATTGAGATGGATTCCCATGGTCTATCAGGAGTAGGAAGAGGGGTGTACAGGCCCTATTTCTTAGTGGTCGGTTTGGCAATAGCGCAAGCAGTGCAGGACCTGATATACTTGCTGACCTCTTGTCGAAGTTTCAACCAGTAGAAATGTTTTTGTAGCATCACCATTGTCTTTTCGATGCCGAAGTGTCCTGCCACTCGACTGTAGTGGGCTTCCTAGATCAGCTTCACTCGTTCACTTGATGGAACACATATATGGACTAGACGACACAACAACCCATCCTGAAGATGGAAATTATAGACAACTGCGTTTGCACCCAACATTTGGTAGGTGGTGGCGAAGTCAGGGTCTGTCTCATGGTCGCAAGATTCTAGCACAATGGTGAGTGTTGTGACTGGCGATCTGCTAAGGAAATCAACAACGCGATTCGTGCTTCCTGTTTTATACTTGATGTTGAGGTGGAATTGTTGTAAGTATGTGGAACACTTTTGATGGCAATCATTCTGCAATTTTCCCTGTGTCTACATGAACTGTAGTGGCTTATGATCAGTGTGGATGATTGTCTCCTTCCCAAGAATGTAATTTCTGCACTAGCGGTAGGCTTGTACAATGGATTACATTTCCTTTTCATAAGTAGGGTACTTACGGGCAATATATGACAGTGTCTCACTATGATAGGCCACAGGGTGGCCGTGTTGAGTGAGAACAACACCCACAACATAGTCTGAAGAATCTATCTCAATTTCAAAGGGATGATGCAGGTCTGGTAGTGAAAGTACCAGGGCTGAGCACAAGCACTGCTTCAAATCATCGAATGCTTGTTGTTGGGACCGGCCCCACACAAATTTCACCTTACCACCACCCCTGTTTATTTGTCTAAGGGCCCATGCAATATGGGAGAATCCCAACACAAACCTGCGGTAGAAATTGGCAAGGCCCATGAAGCTCCGAAGCTCAGTGAGTGTTGTTGGGGCTGGTCAGTCACGGATGACTTGGATCTTGGCTGGATCCACATGTATTCCATGTTGATCAATGATGTATCCCAGGTAATGGACCTTGTCCATGCCAAAGGAGCATTTTTCCAAGTTGGTGTATAGCTTGTGCTGCCACAGGGTGTGAAGAACCTGTTGAATATGCTGCAAGTGTTCAACCCAAGTCTTGTTGTAAATTAGAATGTCATCCAGATACACCACTACCAAATTATTGGTGAATGGTCTCAGGATATCGTCCATCATCCTCATAAAAGTGGTTGGAGCATTTGTCAAACCAAAGGGCATGACCAACCATTCAAAAAGGCCTTCCTTTGACTTGAAGGTGAACTTACATACATCTGTCTATTCTATCGAGACCTGGTGGTAGCTAGACTTGAGATCAATCTTACTGAAGTATTTGGCCCCCATGAGTTGATCAAAGAGGTCGTCGATTCGGGGAATTAGGTACCAATTTCTGACTGTGATTATTTAGAGCTTGGTAATCAATACAGAGTCTCCAAGTTCCATCTTTCTTCTTTACCAACACGATTGGGCTACCGCAAGATGATGAGCTAGGACGGATGTGCCCCTTGTTGAGTCGTTCTTGGATTTGTCGCTTGATCTCCTCATTCTCTAACAAAGAGTGGGGATAGACTGGCCCATTGGGAAACGGTGCGTCGAGGGTTAGATCGATGGGGTGCTTGACCTGTAAGTGCAGAGGTACCCCTGTAGGAGAGGACAAGATATCTGAGTATTCTTCCATGACCTTATCTACTTGCTTCTTCTTTGTGGAGAGGTCGGCTGCAGAGACCTTGGATGTGGCTATGATCTTTCTCTTATTCTGAGAGAAAATCATGAAGAAGACAAACTTCCCCGTCTGAGAGATGACCTTCCTGCATTGCTTAGCAGAGATCAAGGAAATAGCACTAGGTGGCACTGCCTCGGGTATCATGTACAATTTCTCGTTCAAAGTAATAATAACACTACGAGGCCTAGACTCATATACAACATGACGTTTCCATAAATAAGGTTGGCCCAAAATAAAATCACAAACTTTGAGAGGATAAACATCACATAATACCTCGTCTTTGAAGGGCTTGATGTCGTACGACAGTCGACACTGTTGGTTGACGCGGAGATCGCTTCCTTGGCGGAGCCATCCAATGTTGTAGGGTTGTGGGTGCGGCGTTGTTGGCAGGGCAAGCCACTTGAAGAACTCTGTTGAGATGAGGTTCTTTTGGCTACCACTGTCAATGATGAAGTGCAACGGGGTGCCTTTTACCCACATCTGTGAATGAAAGAGGCGCTCTCCTTCTTCTCGCTCGTCTGGTTCACCAGGCTGGAGCTTGGTGGTAGCAACGGTGGCACTAGGTTCCACGTCAATGATCTGTCTTCCCCTTTCAAGTTCTAGCTCAGAGTCATAATCCGCATTTGATACAGAGGCTTTCACTTTGTCCACCAATGACTGCTTTGAGTGACAGTCAGCAGTGTTATGCCAATGGCTCTTATGGAAGTCGCACCACTTCCCAGTATCTTTCTTTGTCTTTCTGATGTCCTTCTTTGCTTGCGGCTTGGATTGGTTGTCCTGATACTTTCCATATTTTCTCTGTCCTTTGTTCTATGGGTTGGGGCCACCCTTTCCTGGCTTTTTTTGTGAGGGGTTCCTAGGCCCAAATTGTCGCGTCTTTTGTTTGAGGTTCTGCTCGATTTTGACAGCATATCGGTAGGTCACGCCCAAGGATGAGATGTCCAGAAATTCCATTTTGGTTTGGATGTATCTATGCAGAGAATCGCAATACTTGAGCACCAGATGTCACTCTGAATCTTTGATACCCATCTTGGTGCGCAAGGTATGGAAGATATTTGTGAAATCGGGCACTGCTTGGTCTCTTTCTTGCCACAGTGTGGTCCATTTGGTATACAGGTCATCATACCTTCCGACAGGGTAGTATTGTTCCTTAATAGCATCCCTGAAGGATTCCCAGGTTTTTGTGACTGAAAATAATGAGGTTTCCTCTGTTTCCTTTTGCTCACAGAAAGTTTCCCACCAATCTTTGACATGGGGAACGACTTTGAGGAGCACAAAAGTAATATTTTCTCTATTCAAAAAGTTATGGACAGAAAAATACCCTTGTAGTAGATTCAACCACTTGTCTATAGCATCTGCGTCTATCTGAACTTCAAATATAGGAATATCAAAGTTTATTTGTACCTTGAAGGGGGTGGCGCCCCCGTTCTAAGAAGATGTGTCGCCTGTTGGTAGCCGCCGAAGGATTTGCGCGAAACTATCTATCATCTTGCTCCTTTGTTGCGTGAGGGCTTCCTCAATCAATAGTTTGAAAGGATCTCTTGTCCCGTAATCTTTCTTTTCTCCTTCCATGAGAGGTCACTTGGGCATGCGAGATCTTCTGTCCTCATGAGAAAGAAGCTCGAGACCCAACTCTTTGTACTCCGACCTCGTTGGGGACATGCATTAAGACGACAAGGAGCAGACCGCTCTGATACCACTAATCCGGATTTTATGAGCAGAATGAAATGAATATAGATTATTAACAGGTGCTTAACAAAAAATAACAGAGATACTGTAAAACTGGTTTTCTATTCAATAATGAAATAAGCTGAAACTATAAAATGCAGCGGAGACAAGCTTGCTAGAATGGTGGCAACTTATCTCTGAGAAGAGATGTGAAGGTTGTGTGCATTTGCCAGAAGAAGATTACAATGAGGCTCTGAAGGCCTTTTTATAATAAACAAGAATGCCCAAAACCCTAGACATTCAAAAACCTAACCCTAGGAGATGAAGTGCCAAAAGTCATGTGGGCCTCGTTTGGGTAAGTTAGTACATCAACTTCCCGGGGTCGTAACTTTTGCATATGATCTCTGTTTTAGGCGTGTGATATCCTATTGGAAAGGTATCTTTGAGGAGACTCATTTTGGGGGCTCAATCATGCCTTTGGCTATCGTTGAGGAGATCGATCCCGAAAAACCTTCATTTAGGCCCTCAAAATGGCCCCGGAAGTTAAAACTGCTAAAAATAGTAAATTGTCAAAATTGTCAGAAAACTGTTTTGAGCCAGTTGGAAAAGGTGGGTGGCCACTGATATCCATCTGGATCATGGGGTCTCTTCATTCCAATAGTGTAAGAGGGATATAAGTAAGAGGTGATCAACCCAGTGCATGTTGGTTTGGGAAACTGTCCTCTGGTAAACTGTTGTCAATGAAGGTTAAACATCCCCATCCCCTTAAGGAAGAGGAAAAGCATCCATGGTCTTCATAAGACATAAATGTCTAGAGAGAACCAAGTGACTCTCTAAAGACACAAAAAAACATCTTCTAATCTCATAATAAGGAGAACATTGAAATATAAAGTGGTCCTTAGTATTTGGCTCTAAGAAGTAGATCTAGCAAATATGGTGATTTGTCTCAATGTGAAGTTGGTGGGAGAAATATATAAGTTTGGTGTGATTACCCTTAGGCTACAAGGTGACTATAGTTTGGTGTAATCTATGGGATGAATGAGTTCATCACTACACTGGAGATAGGGGTCTAAGTAGTGTTGAAATTTGGAATGAAGAAACTCTCTAGAATCAAACCATGTTGATCGAAAGTAGGAGCTATAATATATTAGTATGAATACCATTGTTTATCTCAATGTTATATATATTGGGAGAATCCATTAATACCACTTGCCCAAAAATATATCTAAAATCACTTGCTATAATTGCATTGCAAGAATTTTCCTTGAGGGTTTTGAGTTCCCAACTCAAAATGGGTATAACTTTTGTGATGCTTGTCATAATCTACACTATTACCCCCATTATGAAATGTTATGGCTACTCTGCTTCTAATCGACCTAGGTTGGTTGCAATTTGGTGAATAGGTTGAGAGAGAAACCTGCCAAAATAATTATCTTTTTTCCTTAAGAAACAACTCAAATACAACTTACTATGATCCTTAGCCCCTAAAATTGTATCACAAACAGAGTATAAAAAATGATCGACACTTTATTCCATATAAAAATGATTTGTATTTATGAGCAGAATGAAATGAAACCATATTTATAATATTAACAAAAAGACACAATGAAAAATAACAGAGATCCAATAAAACTTGACTTCTATTAAATAAGAGATATGCTGAAAACTATAAAATGCATACTGAAAACAAGCTTTGCTAGAATGGTGGTTTCTTATCTCTGAGAAGAGATGTGATGACTATGCTCATTCGCAAGAAGATGAGTACAATGAGGCTTTGAAGGCCTTTTTACAATAAACATGAATTCCAAAACCCTAGACATCCAAAAACCTAACCCTAGGAGATGAAGCGCCAAAAGTCATGTGGGCCCCATTGGGGAAAGTTAGTACATCAACTTCTTGGGGTCATAACATTTGCATACGATTTTCGTTTAGGGTGCACGATAGCTCGTTGGAAAGTTATTGATGATGATCTTCATTTAGGGGGATCAATCATAGATTTAGGCTATCATTGAGGTGTCGTATCATGAAAAAACTTCATTTGGGCCCTTAAAATGGCCCCAGAAGTTTGGGACCTGAAAAAACTGCTAAAAATAGTAAGTTGCCAAAATATTGTTTTGAGCCAGTTGGAAAAGGTGGGTGGCCACCGATATCCTCTTGGATAAATCTTCCTTCTTTAGGAAGCAATGGTATCCATTGCATTGAGTTTCCCCATCAGATGAGGAAATTTTTGTTGAATTTGGCCCTGGGTGAGCCACTTGCCTTGCTGCAAGAGTTGCCCTGCTTTGACAACTCGATAAAGTTGGATCCTCTATTGGAGAGTAACCTTAACCTATATATCCATGATCTGATCAGTGGATTCCTATTCCATGCAATTGGGGTTGAGTGTAGTTGGTGTCAATTGTTTTGTTATCTCTGAGGTGTCCAATAATGGCGGAAAATAAGGCCGAAGGAGGTCCACATTGAACACTAGGTGCAAGACAAGGAAGGGGGGAAGGTTGAGATTGAAAGCATTATTAACCACAGCCTTGGTAATGGTGTAAGGTCCATAATGGAGTGGACGAAGCTTCCGATGAGGTCATGTAAGGCGTTATTTCTACAAGTGCAACCAAACTTTGTCTCCCACCTAAAACTGGTGTGGCACCCAGTGTTGATCGTGGCACTTTTTGTACTTGGCATTGGACTTCTGTAAAATATCATGAACCTATTGGCAGATTTGCTAGATCCTCTCACTGAACCGGGGGGCTTTGTCAGTCCTAGTTGGAGTATGCGAGGATTCTTCCTGGGTGGCCACAGGTAGTGCAACATCCATGCGACCCAATGGTTGAAATCCCAACCCTACCTGAAAGGGATTGTGGCTAGTTGAGATATGTATGGCTCTTTTGTAGCTGTGGTGCACATAGGGAATACTCTCATCCCAAGTGGGCGAGGAGGGGGGTGCTTGGAATTGTACATGCATAGTGTTGACGAAAATATATGAAATGATCTTACTCAAGCATTTTCAGATTCTGCTTGGCTAAAGAAAAATGGACGGGAATATCACCCTATGTTTATAGCCAACAAAAATAACATCCTAACTCATAAGTATTAATTACAAGTGCTTAGGCTAGTCTTTTATCAACAAAAATCTTGTTGGAAATTCACTTTTTATGTAATTTTATGAATATATCAGTTGTTGAAATAAATGTAAAGATAGAAGAAAAGTCACCAAGATGATAATCAACAAAGATGAGACATAAAGCAATCCCTTATTTCATTCAAATTCACCAAAGAGTCATTTTCTTTACAAAATCTCATGCAGAAATTTTGGTCCAAAGTCAAACTTAGACATCCCCGATGGAACATACAAAAGCACCTCTGACAGAAAACCAAAACTGAACTCTAAAAGCTGGATAAGCTTGCTGCAGATTCCTACCCACTCGACTCTGCACAATAGGGATAAGCTTGCTGCAGATTGCTCCATCATGAAAACTAATTCACAATCAGACAAGTCTACAAATACTATCAAACATAGATCAACACCTCTGAAAAATAAGTGTCTGAATGATGTGATTCAGCCCTTAATATTGTTGTCTACAATAAGACCCTGCTATCATAAAAGAGAATTGGGCTTGTGATGAATAAATGAATGAATGAAAACTGAACTATCTCAACATAAACTCAAAGAGAAAACCTTAGTATGCTTCATCTTCTATCCTCCTCTCGTTGCTCCCTTTCCTTTTGCTTTTAACAAATTAGAATTGGTTGAAGTAGTTGAACCAACTCATTAGTTAAGTTAATTAAAAGACTCAAGTAAATTTAGTTAGGGGGAAGAGTAATATTTATAATAAGAGTCATAAATAAATAATAACTAGTAGGTGGGAGCCCTTGTGAGTCCCTTTAGTTCATAACAATCATAACATAATCATTAGTTAAGAAAAACCCACCTCCTTGTGTCTCCCATCAACATATTCACTTTTGCCAATTTTAGCTCATGAAATTTGAAATTATTTCAAAAATAATACTCATATATTCAAAATAAAACATGTTGTCCAAAGTTCCCTGAAGTCAACTGTCATAAAACAATAGATAAAATAAAAACTCAAAAACCATATTTCCCAGTCTACGATGCAACCCTTCCTTGATTGTTGTTGTCGCCTCTTGATTTTCCTGAATTCGCCTTTAGTTGTGGAGAGCCTTTAGGCCTAATCTCGTTGATCACATGGGAACAATCGTCCCTCAAATGAATCCAGGAAGACACAGATTTGTCAGAGCCATTGGAGGGTGAGGAAGGGGCAGCAGTGGCTTTTCCTTTATCAAGGGCATGGTAGGCCTCAGTTTTCAATCTCTTTCTAGCATGGAAGGATTGCACTGGCAAGTGGTCAGGGTCAGCTTGGACAATGGGGTTAATAGGCGGAGGAGCAGGCAAGGACAAGTTGGGCCAGCCACGATGTTGGGAGACTGTCAGGTGGACAATCTCCTACCATCCATCATTTTCCAGGACCTCGGGTTGTATTGAGACACAAGGAGGTACGAGGATACTGGGGGCTTGTGTGGCTTGGAAAGGAGGCCTTTCAGGCCTAGGTTGGACTATTCCCTTTCCAATCCAATTGAAGAATCTGGCATGAAACAATTGTCCAAGCTCTTGTGAATCAACGTCAAAATGTATGGAGAACCTGGGCCTTCTTGGGCCTCGGTTCTAGTTACCTCTACCTCTGTTTCCTCGTCCATGGCTACCTCGACTGAAAAAACTCATCTTGCATGCATGATTGATTAGAAAATAGTCTTTTAAATAACCATACATGACAACTTTTAAAAATATGAAATAGATTTGGCTCAGCAATGTATCATACTCGTGTAATCCAATCCATACAAATTGTTTTACTGTTAATCAATGAGCAGGGGGTGAAAAGGGTTCTGGGATATACAAGGGGATTGTATTGAGAAAAACATGATACAATGAAGGGTAAAAGAACATGGTTACTTATCAAAGACAAAAACAATCAACTACAAAGAAAACCAATAAAACATCTTTGTAATCCACGCAAGACACTGCCACTTTCAACTACTTTAACATCAAAATTCTCTTGATTGTAATCAATCTTAGAACAGGGAGTGAAAAAACAATATGGGAGGTGACGGGGTTTGTAATTAGTGGAAAATGAAATAATGGAAGGGAAGAAGAACGATTATTGTTCATGAAATTAATTAAGTGATCCATAAACATTCTGCAAAAAAAAATAGATGCACCAACCACAATCATTGTGACCAAATAATAATTATTGTGTATTTAACTAGTTCACTGTCCATAATCAAATATCCAATACAGTGCCATCGTAAGACAGTATGCATTATGTAAAGGGATTATGTTTCTTTCATTTATACACTTTTCATCTTATAACAGTAACCATTCCACTGTGTTAACCATCAAAATCAACCACTACCCATGCATTTCTTCAATCCACAACTATACTCAAAAGTCATGTTTTCAAATTAAAAATGAAATCACTATCACTGCAATCGGGCCTATCATTTAAATGCAATGATATTCATTAACATATATATAGGAAGTAACCCAATAAACCGAATTAAATTGAAAAATCCAAATCGACATTTATACAGCCAACAACCACCATTTCGATACAAGATATGCATAGGGTAATTCACCCATGCAACGGAATTTTTCCACTGAGAAAACCAATTCAATGTGACTTAAAAACTGGGCCATCCATACAACATGGCGAGGGCTTCCACAACATGCCCTTCTTAACAAATGGTTGATCACAACAAATAAACATGCTTAAAACCCTGTGAAACCCAAGCTGTCCATACTATACACAATGCACAACCACCAAAACACCACGATGCAACATCTCCAAACACACAGTCACAACAATAACTCAATCAATCTAACACATGATTAATTCGATTTAGTCCAACTGCGATCAACTATGTTGTGAAAACTCAGGCTTATACAATCAAGCAATCATAAGGATACAGTGGATATAGTTTCTACAGTCATCCGATTCAATAATCATTTGGCCCCAAAATAAAACCACACTTACAACGACCATTATTTCATTGTGAAAAACAACACACACACAACACGACATGCATGAGCAATGTTAAGCATTTGTAACCAATGCCAACTAAACATCCAAACAATCCTTAGTGCAAAAATACCAGTGACTGTGTAAATTGAGTGATGCCAATAACAATGCAGGATTTGTCATTATTATCATAGAGGCAGTGACTAAATGCCAACCAACATGACTTCCATACAACCAAATAGGAGATTATGTATTCAAACTAATCAACCACACATTCAATCCACAATAACCCATAGCAACTTGACAGGCCCGACAGTCTCCTCAATAAAACTCCAGATTGGAGGGTTAAGGGTTTGTTATGTAACCAATACAAGGGGAACATAGCCAATTCCTCGTAATGGTGAAAAATTCGAGGCCAAAGGTGTGCACACAGAGAGAACCATGATTCATTCGTGGACAGGTAACAATCCATGGAAGGGGGCCATAACAAAAATGTGAGGCTCCCATTCGTCCTAGCAATATTATTTAACGCACACAAGGTATAACCCTCGTGTTCTTTGTTCAAACTACCATAGTATTGAGTTGAAGACAGGGTCGAGTTAAGAACACAACACCCACTTTGTGACCCTTAGTGGTGGAATCAAGCAATGCCCAAGTGAACGAAACATAGTGACGCAGGAGACCTCCAACTACTAAACCATAAAAGCCAAACACTGGATTTAGTGACAAATGCATGAAGATATCCATCCACTCAAGACTAGACAAAGACCCTCCAACTAAACCAACAAGGATAACAGAGAGCTACTGCCCAGGATGACCAATAACTCCATGAATTCAAAATTATTACAGGAAGAACCATCCACTCTTCATTCCAAGAACACAATTTCACACAGTTGCAACACTTAGGAAAACACAAACCAATACACATGAGCCAGTAATTATTTCATAACGAAAGCAGAGTCATGAATGGCCAAAAAAGACATACCTGTAATAAAATTCCTTAAAATGAGAGTTGGTCGAGTGATTCCTCTCTGCTTATAATTCGGAGCATAACCACAGTAGCAAGATCGAACAATAGCCCGACTAGGGTGGCGACTAACAAGAGGAGTAAAGTGACGTGCAGTAAATGCACATCGCCTCCACCCACAATGCATTAATTCATCAGTGCATGCCAACGAGTTCTTCATGAACACCATCAATCAACCCATGTATCGAGACCATCACCACATTAAAATCCAATAGCGCGACTTATGCCATAACATAATTCAAGTTCCATATAATTCAACAATTCACATAACCAATAGCACTATTACTTTTCCAAATGTGCCACCAACATTTCCTACCATATGCGTGTTAACCATATAACTTAATCAAAATTGCATATCCATTTTCTTGCTAGCTAGGATTTAAAAATAATTGTTAATTCTTTCATGCATGTAGTATAGTTTATAGGATAGCTTTAAATTCTTCCCTTTTGCAATTGTTTCTCATTTCCTTCCAATTGTTCACATGTAGTATGGCGGAATTGGATCCCTTTTCTTTGCATTTGTTATAGTATGTTTTCTTTTCTCAAAACTTACCTTTATGTAACTTCACTAACATGTTTGTTGTGTAGGTGCGATAAGAACATATAGAAATGATCTTAATGAATAGCATAGGCTGTAGTAACATAAGGAATCAACACTTTATAAGCTCAAATCATGACCAATATCAACAAGATCTCATCAACCATGTGAGTCATGTCGCACATCATCATAACATCAAAATGAACAGATCTGATATTCAATCGTTTAAGGGGGTCCCACCTACTAGTATTATTTAATTTTTATAATAATAGGATTTTAGCAACACTTTGCGGGTGAAACTTCGTTGACAATTTTAATCGTCAACAAACTGGTGACTCCACAGGAAAATTTGTTTTCAACAGATTTAGAACTCATAACTCATGGTTTCGCAGAACAAGAATAGTAATTTTAGAAGACCTAACCAGAATAATTATGCAACAGGGGGAAGTGAGTGGATTTAATGGAAAGATGACCGGGAATTTGGGAACAATTCATGAAAAGTGTTAAGTATGAGGGGTTTTTACCACTGTATGCATAATCATTCAACTGGAATATGCTCTTAACTTTCAAGGAGGTAAATTTATAGATTTTCTCTTAAGATCTCAATGTATGAAGAAATGGCAAGAAGAAGCAGGTGATAGCCGATTCTTTATAAGATAACAGTGGAATTATATAAAAATTTCAAGGGCCCTTCATAGGAGACATCATAACAGCTATGTAAGCTTTATTTTTATTGGCTAACAATGCTTTGCAGGAGTGTAATTGTGGCAGAATTGATCCAACATCCTATTTGATTGAATTAACCAAAGATAATAGGAAACAAAATTATGACGAAAATAAAGTTGCAGAAACTAAAACAACAGCAATGAAGACATAATGAATGAAGCAAAGCAAGAAAACTTAGCTCAGAAGGTAGAAATAAAAGTATTGGAAGCATAGAAAAGAAGCACAAAAAATTGAAAGCATAGCTAGGCTACTAGTATACAGAAAATCAATCAGCATTGGAACTTTTCACGCTGGCCCCTCGCAATACTTCAAGCAAGGATTGTTAGTGCTATAGGAGAAAAATTGTCTCTATAATTCCCCTAGAATGTATGCATTAGTGTCCAATACAAAAGTAACTTGGAAAGGACCCAACACTCGAAAATATGATGTAATTATCATCCCTTTGACGCACATGATTAAATCATCAAGATAAGCATGGAGACTGACCAATTCATTGAAAGTTGTGTGCATAGGCCTTTTAAGGGTGATACTTGAATAAAGTAAGCTAGAAGGCAGGAATTCGTAAAGCATAGCATCACAATTAGTAATAACAGTGGTTTTGTGAACATTTTCCCCTTTTACTTTGATTCTCTTGTAACTAAACAGAGCGTCAAGTAAGGGCCTTAACTGTGAATCTACAACCTATTGCAAAAACATTTCCATATTGAGAGGAGGGAAGGGATTTCTCATAATTGCTTGCCTGAACTTTCGAAGACTAATACAGGTTCTAATATTATTAGTGATCCTCAAGTCCAGTTCCCAATTTGAAATCCATTCAGTGTGGACTGAAGAAAATGTTCTAGCCCTTAATAAATCTCTCAACTCGCTTTGAGAGCGTGCTTCCAGTGCAGAGATAACAAGTTTTTGTTTTTTCTTAGCTAGTTTCATAATCCATTGAACAAAACCAGGATCAAAACCACGAATATCCTCATAGGACCAAGAAAAAACCTTTTGAGATTCACCAAGTAGCCCGGTGGAACCCATCTCTTCTTTAACAGAACATTGGACATTCATTTGAACATTCGTTGATGACTTAGGTGTCCTAATGTTTAGGAGGATGGTTTCAACCAACTTATTTTGTAACTCCTCTTCTTTCTATTTTTCTTTGTTGCCTACAACACTCGATGAAAACGAACTCTCAAGAGGAGTCAAGCCCTCAGGAATCTCATTATTTTATGTGGATATAATCTCCTCGGGCTTAAGAGGTTCATTTTGAATGATAACACAAATGCTCTCATCTTTAGGGATGACCTTCCAAGATCCTTCATTTTCAGGAATGTATGAACGATGTAGAGATTGTAAAGCACAATCAGGCCTGTGAGGCAAAAGTTGTTGATTAGGAGAGGTTGTAAATACAACTAACCGATCAGCCATTGAATTCAACTCCTTCTTAACATGAGTGATGTTGAAAGATAGAAGGTTTGAGACAAGTGACCAAATAGTTTTGGAGTATCGTTCCATCAGCTTGTCACTAGGAGAGAATGTCTTACGTATCAGGTTCACAACAAGCTCAGAATTTCCAAAAAATGAAAGGCGACCACAACCAAGATTAATGGCGTTCTCAATGCCTTATAATAAAGCTTCAAATTCAGTGGCATTGTTCGTACAAGCAAACTCTAACCTGTATGACAGATTATGGATTTTTCCTGCAGGGGAAACCAAGATAATACCAGCCTCGTTTCCTTCATTAGAGTGTGAACGATCAAAGTGCATATGACATAAATCATCATCTAAATCAGTTCTTTCAAAAATAATAGTATCCTCTTCATCAAAGATGGAATATACTCCTAGGTCTTCTTCGATGTAGTTTATGCTAGATTATGGAACACTCTCTATGTAGGGTGAAATTATTCCCTCTCTAAGGACTATAATATTCTTACCATTCCAAGGAACTAATAAATGTGTCCCTTCGAGCGAGAGGTATCCACCTATTAAGGCTTGCCAATCTCTCCCCAAGATAATTGAGTAATTTATTATAGGCATATCAATCACCTGAATGTTGTGGGTTGTCCTTATCTCAGGATGAGCGCATAAAACCAAGGTCACATCCTTAATCTTGCCTATGGTTGTTTGTTGTAAACTATTATAGGAGAGAATGCTTCTAGGGTTTTCATTTGTACAAGACAAGCCTAGCTCTTCCATAATAATATTTGACATCACACTTGGGCCCGATCCACCATCGATGAGGCAACAATGGGAAATCTTATCCATGATCTTTACAGAAATATAAAAATGAGGTTTTTTTACAGGGTATCTAAAGCTATGTAAACCTACTTTATTTACAGAAGAATCCTCTACCTCTTCGGAAATATTGGCTACAACGGAAGATTTTACTTCCATGAATTGTTTCATATGCATCTGTTGTTCAGGGACAACAACCATTTCTAAGAGGGTTGCATCTGCTTTGATGTTGGCCAACTGATTCAAGATATTGTATTTGGAAGAGGGAAGAGGGGGAGTGATTCCTTGAGTCTCAGGAACTTAGGGAACCTGAGGCACAACAATGGTTGAGGATGAGCTCGGGCTAGAAGAACTGTGAGGAGGGTCAAATTTAACCTTGGGAGCATAGGCTTTGTTCCTAGTATTAATAACCATGACATCCTCTAGCTCCACAAAGTCTAGGACAACGATAGTATCTTCCAGTCTCTTACCAAATATTTTATCTCTACCACTCTTCTTTACCTCACATGTGGTTTCTTTGTGGTTCTCTTCTCAAAAGTTACACCAAAAGGTAGGATATCTTTAGGCTGAAAATTATTTTCAACCAGATTTCTTAAAGGGGGTGTAGAAGAGGATGAAGCTCCAGGGGTGAGAGGGGAATCAATACCTTTCCACTCGAATGTTATCATACGATTGTTCATATATTGTACTAGCTATAAGAAAGTGGACATGTCTTTTTGTCTCACTGATTCTCCCTAGGGAAGACCAGTTCTTTTAAGTTTTTCTTCATACTCTGAGAAAGTATGCAGAGCAGAACTGAGATTATGAATGGATTTTTCATCAAGCCTATGACGGTAGGGAGAAGGCAATGCATTCTAGTAATGCATGAAAGCGACTTGGTTCTGAGGGTAGATAAGTTCGGGGATTTGATTGTACAACTTGGTGAAATGCAAGTTAAAAGACTTGATGGTCTCACCATCTTTATAAGTGACATTATTGTATTCCCTTAACTTCTCAGCAGGGCTTTTGGATTGCCCATAAGTGGATCAGAACCAATAGATTAACTCCTCCCAAGTAGACAGGATCTTAGAAGGAAGGTCAAAGAAGTTGGTCGCAGCCTTTCCTTCCAAGGAATTGATGAACAAGCACATGCAGGTGTCATTGTCGTTGGCCCCTATGTTATGACAAGCATTAGAAAATTCCACTAGGTGTTCATTGGTATAGACAGTGTTATTCCCTGAAAACTTAGGCAGGTTCTCTTTAAACTTTGGAAGTGGATGAGTAGTAGGTGCTAGGTTAAGAGGAGAGGACACATGCCACAGTGTGGTTGTGGCATCTTCTTCAAACTAAAAAATTCCATACTTTTTTATGACTTTGGTGGGGTTTGTGGTAGATTGCACAGGGATATTGTGGCTATATAATCTACCAATCATTGATGACAATGAATATTGAGAAGATGAAGCACTTCTAGTGCCACCAAAGCCTCCACTAGATGCCATTGTGTGGATAATAGGTGAGGGGAAGAAAGACGAACTAGATGAATCAGATAAATTTCTCCTTAGATCACTTTGTTGGGCAGATAACACAACGTTTTTCCTTCCTATTTCAGCAATAGGATTGATTTCAGATGACAAGCCTCTTCTTCTTCTAGAAGCATGAGAATCTAAGGACATGAAAGAAAAAGCCAAAACGAGGAAAAGGAAGGTTATTGTTGATTTCTTGGCTATCTACGTCTAGCTTCCAATTGTTCTTGAACACTAATATCTTGTTCAATTGCTGCCCAAGAATGGTTAAGCTCAACACGGGTCCTGGCAATGTCTAAAATAGTATGAAATAAGTTCAAAGCAATGTTGGTATGGTCCTGGAGACAGGGCTCAAGATTGGGATGCCTTGCAACAGGAACAGTCACTAATAGTAAAGCAGTCAAAGAATCAATTTCAAAAAAGAAATATGTATCGATGAAAAATCGAATATAAAAATTAATCGGAGAGATATCAAGGATCTCCCTAGTATGGTCGCCAAATAAATGTTGAGGAAAAGATATGAAATGATCTTACTCAAGCATTTTCAGATTTTTCTTGGCTAAAGAAAAATACACAGGAATATCACCCTATGTTTATAGCCAACAAAAATAACATCCTAACTCACAAATATTAATTACAAGTGCTTAGACTAGTCTTTTATCAACAAAAAGCTTGCTGGAAATTCACTTTTTACGTAATTTTTTGAACATATCAGTTGCTGAAATAAATATGAATATAGAAGAAAAGTCACCAAGATGATAATCAAGACAGATGATACATAAAGCAATCCCTTATTTCATTCAAATTCACTAAAGAATCATTTTCTTTACAAAATCTCATGCAGAAATTTTGGACCAAAGTCAAACTTAGACATCCCCGATGGAACATACAAAAGGACCTCTGACAGAAAACCAAAACTGAACTCTAAAAGTTGGATCATCTTACCACAGATTGGTGCCCACTCGACTCTACACAATCGCCTTTGTCAGTGATGAAAACTAATTCACAAACAAACAAGTGTACACAGACTATCAAAGATAGATCAACACCTCAAAAAACAAGTGTCTGAATGATGTGATTCAACCCTAAATATTGTTGTCTACAATAAGACCCTGCTATCATAAAAGAGAATTAGTCTTGTGATGAATAAATGAATGAATGAAAACTGAACTATCTCAACATAAACTCAAAGAGAAAACCGTAGTATGCTTCATCTTCTATCCTCCTCTTGTTCCTCCCTTTCCTTTTGCTTTTAACAAATTAGAATTGGTTGAAGTAGTTGAACCAACTCATTAGTTAAGTTAATTAAAAGACTCAACTAACTTTAGTTAGGGGGGAGAGTAATATTTATAATAAGGGTCATAAATAAATAATAACTAGTAGGTTGGACCCCTTGTGACTCCCTTTAGTTCATAGCAATCATAACAATCATAACATAACCATTAGTTAAGAAAAACACACCTCCTTGTGTCTCCCATCAACATATTCACTTTTGGCAATTTTAGCTCATGAAATTTGAAATTATTTCAAAAATAATACTCATATATCCAAAATAAAACATGTTGTCCAAAGATCCCTAAAGTCAACTGTCATAAAACAATAGATAAAATAAAAACTCAAAAACTATATTTCCTAGTCTTCTATGCAACCCTTTCTTGATTGTTGTTGTCACCTCTTGATTTTCCTGAATTTCCCTTTGGCTGTGGAGAGCCTTTAGGCCTAATCTCACTAATCACATGGGAACAATCGTCCCTCAAATGCATCAGGGAAGACACATATTTGTCAGAGCCATTGGAAGGTGAGGAAGGGGCATCATTGGCTTTTCCTTCTCTTGCTAGCATGGGAGGATTGCACTAGCGAGTGGTCAGGGGCATCTTGGAAAATGGGTTTAATAGGAGGAGGAGCAGGCAAGGACAAGTTGGGCCATCCATGATGTTGGGAGACTGTCGGGTGGACAATCTCCTGCCATCCATCATTTTCCGGGACCTCGGGTTGTAATGAGACATGAGGAGGTACAGGGATACTGGGGGCTTATGGGGCTTAGAAAGGAGGCCTTTCGGGCCTAGGTTGGACTATTCCCTGCCCAATCCAATTGAAGAATCCAGCATGAAACAATTGGCCAAGCTCTTGTGAATCAGAGTCAAAATGTATGGAGAACCTGGGCCTTCATGGGCCTCGGTTCCAGTTACCTCTACCTCTGTTTCCTCGGCCATGGCTACCTCGACTGAAAAAGCTCATCCTGCATGCATGATTGATTAGAAAATAGTCTTTTAAATAACCATACATTACAACTCTTAAAAATATGAAATAGATTTGGCTCAGCAATGTATCAGACTCGTGTAATCCAATCCATACAAATTGTTTTACTATTAATCAATGAGCAGGGGGTGAAAAGGGTTATGGGATATATGAGGGGTTTGTATTGAGAAAAACATGATACAATGAGGGGGAAAAGAACATGGTTATTTCTCAAAGACAACAACAATCAACTACAAATCAAACCAATAAAACATCATTGTAATCCACGCAAGACACTGCCACTTTTAACTTCTTTAACACCAAAATTATCTTGATTGTAATCAATCTCAGAACAAGGAGTGAAAAAATGCATATGGGAGGTGATGAGGTTTGTAATTAGAGGAAAATGAAATAATGGAAGGGAATAAGAATGATTACTATTCATGAAATTAATTAAGTGATCCATAAAACTTCTGCAAAAAAAAATAGATGCACCAACCACAATCATAGTGACCAAATAATAATTAGTGTGTATTTAACTAGTTCATTATCCATAATCAAATATCCAATCCAGTGCAATTGTAAGACAGTATGCATTCTGTAAAGGGATTATGTTTCTTTCATTTATATACTTTGCATCTTATAACAGTAACCATTCCACTGTGTTAACCATCAAAATCAACCACTACCCATGCGTTTCTTCAATCCACAATTGTACTCAAAATTCATGTTTTCAAATTAAAAATGATGTCACTATCACTGCAATCGGGGCTATCATTTAAATGCAATGATATTTGTTAACATATATATAGGCAGTAACCCAATAATCTGAAGTAAATTTCAAAATCAGAATCGACATTTATATAGCCAACAACCACCATTTCAATACAAGCTATGCACAGGGTAATTCACCCATGCAATGAAATTTTGCCACTGGAAAAATCAATTCAATGTGACTTAAAAATTGGGTCATCCAACCAACACGACAAGGTCTTCGACAACATTCCCTTCTTAACAAATGGTCGATTGCAACAAATAAACATGCTTAAAACCTTTTGAAACCTAAGTTGTCCATACTATACACAGTGCACAACCACCAAAACACCACGATGAAACATCTCCAAACACATAGTCACAACAATAACTCAATCAATCTAACACAATATTACTTCGATTTAGTCCAACTGCGATCAACTATGTTGTGAAAACTCAGGCTTATACAATCGAACATCATAATGATACAGTGGATATAGTTTCTATAGTCATTTGGTTCAATAATCATTCAACCCCAAAAGAAAACCACAGTTACCACGACCATTATTTCATTGTGAAAAATAGCATACAGACAACGTGACATGCGTGAGCAATGTCAAGCATTTGTAACCAATGCCAGCTAAACATCCAAACAATCCTTAGTGAAAAAATACCAGTGACTGTGTAAATTGAGTGATGCCAATAACAATGCAGGATTTGTCATTATTATCATAGAGGCAGTGACTAAATGCCAAACCAACACGACTGCCATACTACCAACTAGGCGAGTCCATATTCAAATTAATCGACCATACGTTCAATCCACAATAACCCATAGCAACTTGACAGGCCCGACAATCTCCTCTATAAAACTCCATATTGGAGGGTTAAGGGTCTGCTCTATAACCAACTCAAGGGGAACAAAGCCAATTCATCGTAATGGTGAAAACTTCAAGGCCAAAGGTGTGCACACACAGAGAGCCATGATTCATTCGTGGACAAGTAACAATCCATGGCAGGGGGGCATAACAAAAAGGTGAGGCTCCCATTCAGCCTGGAAATATTATTTAACACGGGCAAGGTATAACCCTCGTGTTCTTCATTCAAACTACCACAGTACCTAGGTGAAGAAAAGGCCAAGTTAAGAACAGAACACCCACTTCATGACCCTTAGTGGTGGAATCAACCAATGCCCAAGTGTATGAAACACAGTGACGCAAGAGACCTCCAACTACTAAACCATAAAAGCCAAATATTGGATTTAGTGACAAATGCGTGAAGATAGCCATCCAGTCAAGATGATACAAAGACCCTCCAACTAAACCAAAAAGGATAATAGAGAGCTACTACCCAGGATGACCAATAACTCCACGAATTCAAAATTATTACAGGAAGAACCATCCACTCTTCATTCCAAGAACACAATTTCACACAATTGCAACACTTAGGAAAACACAACACATACACCTGAGCCAGTAATCATTTCATAACCAAAGCAGAGTCACAAATGGCCAAAAAAGACATACATGTAATCAAATTCCTTAAAACAAGAGTTGGCCAAGCGGTTCCTCTCTGCTTAGAATTCGGAGCATAACCACAACAGCAAGATCGAACAATAGCTTGACTAGGGTGGTGGATAACTGGAGGAGTAAAGGTGACGTGCAGTAAATGCATGTCGCCTCTACTCACAATGCATTAATTCATCAGTACATGCCAACGAGTTTTTCATTAACACCATCAATCAACCCATGTATCGATACCATCACCACATTAAAATCCAATAGCACGAATTATGCCATAACATAATTCAAGTTCCATATAATTCAACAAGTTGCATAACCAATAGCACTATTACCTTGCCAAATGCACCACCAACATGTCATACCATATGTGTGTTAACCATTTAACTCAATCAAAATTGCATATCCATTTATTTGCTAACTAGGATTTAACAATAATTGTTAATTCTTTCATGCATGCAGTATAGTTTATAGGATAGCTTTAAATTCTTCCCTTTTGCAATTGTTTCTCATTTCCTTCTAATTGTTCGCATGTAGTATGGAATAATTGGATCCCTTTTATTTGCATTTGTTATAGTATTTTTTCTTTTCTCAAAATTTCCCTTTATGTAAGTTCACTAACATGTTTGTTGTGCAGGTGCGATAAGAACAGATAGCAATGATCTTAATGAATAGCATAGGTTGTAGTAACATAAGGAATCAACACTTCATAAGATCAAATCATGACCAATAACAACAATATCTCATCAACCATCTGATTTGTGTCACACATCATCATAACATCAAAATGAACAGATCTGATCTTCAATAGTTTAAGGGGGTCCCACCTACTAGTATTATTTAATTTTTATAATAATAGGCTTTTAGCAACACTTTGCGGGTGAAACTTCATTGACAATTTTAATCATCAACACACAGGATGTGCACGATCATCTGGTTGACGACATCGGTTTTTTCATCTGTCTGTGGGTGGAAGGCAGTGGACATGGTGAGCTTGGTGTCTAGCAGTGACCATAGGCTTGACCAGAATGTGTCGAGGAACCGAATGTGTTATTATGATATATTGGTTTGCGGTATCCCAAAGTGTACCCACACTCATTCAAAGAAGATCTTGACAGTGGCCTCCATTGTGATGCTCTTCTTGCAGGCGACCAGAATCACCATCTTGGAAAAGCAATCAACAACCACAAAAATACAGTCATTTCCCTGCCTGGTGGACGGAAGGCCCAACATGTAGTTCATTGAGATGGATTTCCAGGGCTTGTTGGGAGTAGGTAGAAGAGTGTACGTGCCTTGTTTCTTATTCACCTGTTTGGAAAAAGCATAGACGGTGCAGGACCAGATATACTTGTTGACATCCTATCGATGTTTTGGTCAGTAGAAATGTCACTGCAACACTGCCACTATATTTTCCATGCCAAAGTGTCCTGCCATTCGACTGTAGTGAGCTTCCAAAAACATCTTCGCTCGCTCACTCGCTTGATGGAACACAGAGATGGCCCAGATGGCACAACAACTTGTCCTAAAGATGGAAATTAGTAACAATTGTGTTTGCGCCCAACATTTGGTAGGTGTTGGAAAAGTCAAGATCTGTCTCATAGAGGTGGGGCCATCCAGAGGTCTCGTGGCCACAAGAATCTAGCACTGTGGTGAGTTTCAAAAATGGGGATCGATCGAGGCAATCGACAACTCAATTGGTACTTCACTTTTTATACTTGATGTTGAGGTGGAACTTTTGCAAATATGTGGATCACTTATGATGGCGGTCATTTTGCAATTTGCCTTGTGTCTACATGAATTGCATCGACTTATTATTAGTGTGGATGATTGTCTCCTTCTCGAGAATGTAATGCCTCCACTAGCGATAGGCTTACAAAATGGAGTACATTCATTTGTCGTAAGTAGCATACTTACAGACGACATATGATAGTGTCTCACTATGATAGGTGACGGGGTGGCCATGCTGAGTGATAATTGTTCCCATAACATAGTCTAAATCATCTTTCTCAATCTCAAAGGGTTGTTGCAGTTCAAGTAATGAAAGCACTAGGGTTGAGCACAAGCGTTCCTTCATATCATCAAACACTTTCTATTGGGACAAGCCCCACATAATGTTTTCCTTACCACCGCATATGGTTATTTAGCTGAGGTCCCATGCAATATGGGATAATCCCAACATGAACCTGTGATAGAAATTGGAAAGGCCTAAGAAGTTATGAAGCTCAGTGAGCGTGGTTGGTGCTAGTCAGTTACAGATGACTTGGATCTTGGCTAGATCAACATGCACTTCAACAATGTAGCCTAGGTATTAGACCATATCCATGCTTAAGGATCATTTTTCCAAGTTGGCATATAGCTTGTGTTGTCGCAGAGTGTGTAGAACCTGTTGAATATGTTGCAAGTGTTCTGCCCAAGTCTTGTTGTAGATGAGTATGTCATCCAGATACACCACCACAAAATAATTAGTGAAAGGTCGCAAGATATTTTCCATAATCCTCATGAAATGTTTTGGGGCATTTTTCAAACCAAAGGGCATGACCATCCATTCAAAAAGACCTTCTTTTGACTTGAAGGCAGTTTTCCATACATCTGTTTGTTCTATTGGGACCTGATAGTAGCCATACTTCAGATCAATCTTACTAAAGTATTTTCCCCCCTTCAGCTGATCAAGGAGATCATATATTCGGGGAATCCGGTACTGGTTCTTGATTTTTATTTTATTTAGGGACCAATAATCAATGCAGAGTCTCCAGGTCTCATCTTTCTTTTGCATCAACACGATCAGGCTTCCACAAGGTGATGAGTTGGGTTGGATGTGCCCCTTGTAGATAAGTTCTTGGATCTGATGCTTGATCTTCTCATTTTATAGCAGAGAGTGACGATAGACTAGCCCATTGGGTAGTGGTGCATCGGGGGTCAGATAGATGGGATGCTTGACCTGACAGTGTAGAGATACCCCAGTAGGTGATGAGAAGATGTCTTTTTATTCTTCCATGAACTTATCCACTTTCTTCTGCTACGTGGAGAGTTCGGACATGGAGACCATGGATGTGGTTGCCACCTTTCGCTCACTCTGAGAGCGAATCACAGAGAAGACAAACTTCCTGGTCTGAGAAATGACCTTCCTACATTGCTTGGCAGAGATCAAGGAAATATCATTGGGTGGGACTACCTTGGGTATCATGTACAATTTCTTGTTCAAAGTAATAATAACATTACGAGGCCTAGACTCATATACAAGATGATGTTTCCATAAATAAGATTGGCCCAAAATAACATCACAAACTTCAAGGGGAGCAACATGACATAAATCTCATCTTTGAATGGCTTGATGTCATATGAGAGGAAGCACTGTTGGTTGACATGAAGATCACTTCCTTGATGGATCCATCCGATGTTGTAGTGTTGTAGGTGCGACGTTGTCAGCAGGGCTAGTCGCTTGATGATCTCTACCGATATGAGGTTCTCTTGGATATCACTATCAATGATGAAGTCAAATGGAGTTCCTTTCACCCACATTTGTGAATGAAAGAGGTGTTCACCTTCCTCTGGCTCATCAAGTTCATCGGGTTGTATCTTGGTGGTAGCAATGGTGGCACTGGATTTTGTGAGAATGATTTGTCTCCCCTTTTTTGGTTATGACTCAGAGTCAAACCCACATCTGATTCAGAGGATTTTACCTCAGCCACCAATGATTTCTTTAAGCGACAATAAACAATATTATGCTAGGGGCTCTTATGGAATTCACACCACTTCTCAGTATCTTTCTTCATCTTCCCACTGTCCTTCTTTGCTTGCGGCTTGGACTGGTTGTCCTAAGGTTTCCCATATTTTCTTTCTCCTTTGTTCTGAGGGTTGGGGTTGTGCTTGCCCTTCTTTTTCTGTGAGGGATTTCCAAACCCAAACTGCCACGTCTTTTGTTTAAGATTCTGCTTGATTTTGACAGCATATTGATAGGTCGCGCCCAAGGATGAGATGTCCAAAAACTCCATTTCTGTTTGGATGTATCTATGCATACCACCGTGGTACTTGAGCACCAGATGTAACTCAAAATATTTGATACCCATCTTGGTGCGCAAGGTATGGAAGACATTGGTGAACTCTAGCACTGTTTGGTCTCTTTCCTGCCGCAATGTGGTCCATCTTGTATACAAGTCGTCATAACTTCCAATAGGGTAGTATTGTTCCTTAATAACATTCCTGAAGGAACCCCAAGTGGGTGCAATTGCAAATAATGTGGATCCATCTATTTCCTTTTTCTCACAAAAAGTCTCCCACCAATCTTTGACATGGGGGGCGACCTTAAGGAGCATAAATGTAATCTTTTCCCTATTGAAAAATTTGTGGACAGAAAAATACCCTTCTAGAAGGTTTAATCATTTAGCTACGACAATTGCATATATTTGACCTGCAAATATGGGAATATCAAAATTGATCTGTACCTTGAAGGAGGCGGTGCCTCCACTTGAGGTTGCTGAATTGCTTGTCGGCAGCCGTCGAAGGATTTTTGCAAAGTTTTCCATCATATCGTTCCTTTATCACTCAAGGGTTTCCTCAAGCAACATTTTGAAACGATATCCTGTCCCATCGTCTTTATTTTCTCCCACCATGGGTGGTTTCTTGGGCATGCGAGAGCAATTTTCCTCCATAGAAACAAGCTCGAGACCCAACTCTCGATACCCCAACCGCGTCGAGGACATGCATTAAAAAAAATGACAAGGAGAAGACTGCTCTGATACCACTGATCCATATTTATGAGCAGAAAGAAATGAAACCAAATATTTATAATATTAACAAAGAGACATAGTGAAAAATAACAGAGATACAATAAAACTTGACTTCAATTAAATAAGGAAGATGCTTAAAATTGTAAAATGCAGACTGAAAACAAGCTTGCTAGAATGATGGCAGCTTATCTCTGAGAAGATATGTGACAGATACCCTCATTCGCAAGAAGATGAGTACAATGAGGGTCTGAAGGCCCTTTTACAATAAACATGAGTGCCAAAACCCTAGACATCCAAAAACCTAACCCTAAGAGATGAAGCGCCAAAAGTCATGTGGGCCTCATTGGGGTAAGTTAGTACATCAACTTCCCAGGGTCATAAATTTTGCATACAATCTTCATTTAGGGCGCATGATATCTTGTTGGAAAGGTATTGACGAGGAGGTTCCTTATCGTGAAAAAACGTTGTTTGGACCCTCAAAATGGCCCCTGAAGTTTGGGACCCGAAAAAACTGCTAAAAATAATAAGTTTCCAAAACATTGTTTTGAGCTAGTTGGAAAAGGTGGGTGTCCACCGAGATCCTCATGGATAAAAAAACTATTAAACTAGGGTAACACCATGTAATGATCATCTTATGGAAGGATCAACTCCTATTCACTTTCCTCTTCGAGGGGGAAACCTCCGAGTGAGATAAGCTCCAATATAGTTGTTAAGCCCTAATATTGGCTCATTACCCCTTAATTGGGGCATATTATATTAGTAATGTTATTTTATTTATGTTGTCTTTAGGCCATTAGTTGTAATTATACCTCCTAGTCTCCTATATATACCAAGGAGACATTTTCGTTTTGAATCATCTTGTACTTGAACATTTAAGTGGGGTAAAAGGAGGTTGCCCCCTCGAAGAGGCTTATTATCTGAAATT
>ML783410.1:879023-889902 GCA_009831015.1 Picea engelmannii | reverse complement strand
AGCCATCCCATCCTGTAGTGTTGCTCCTCCCGATTCCAATGAGCTACTACACTGAGAGGTTCCTCCAAGTAATGTGCCCAAAATGACCTCTTCAGTGATTTTAATTAACTTATAGCTCAAAATAGTCAAAATCATGGAAATCGCCGGAATGGAACGAAACCAAATCCAACCTATGCAGAATGGCTCATAATGATGGAATATGATGATAAATGCCAAATTGACCCCACAATGCCTCTCAAATACCCTTGTACTCGCTATAACATCCATCTGGCTACTCTGGTCATCATAAGTCTCTGCTCTATGATGATGTCCCAAAGTGGGGACATTACACTGAATCGGTTACTGTAAGGTTATAGTAATTATAAAAGGCAATGTAATGGTTACCGTAATCGGTTATTGTCATGTTATAGTAATTATAAAAGGTAATGTAAGGGTTACTGTAATCGGTTACTGTAATGTTATAGTAATTAAAAAGGTAACTTCATTGTAATCGGTCGTTCTAATTTATAGGGGGATGTTATTGCCTTTCTAAATGAATGGAGGTTCGGGTTAGACAATATTGTGATGTATTGCGTTGATCTCCCCATTGCTTTTATGGATTCTGAAATGCTAAGGTAAGGAATGGCTAACGCTAATGCTAATACTTAGGGAATGCCAGTTTTCAAGCGATTAATTGTTGTGGAATGTTTTTGCCAAGTGTAAAGTTATGGTTAAATGATGGTCATATAATAGTAATATGAATTGAAACGTTAATAAAATTTATTGGCTGGCAGCATACCCGAGGTAAGATACTGATATTTTGTTGCAGTGTTATTGACATGAATGTAATATAATGTGATGTTAATGAAAAGTGATATAATGAAATGCAAATGTATGGTAATGATTGTCAAAGTAATGTTACGTCAATGAGGTGAATTAAATTAGCATAGATACAACTGCTTTTGTTTTATATTGTTTTAATGGAATAGTGTGGTTTTCTTCCCATAGATCTAGATATTGATATAATCTATTGAATGTAAGGTAATGTAATAACATGTTAGGTTAATGAAAAGTAATATAATGAAATGTAAATGTATGGTAATAATTGTTAAAATAATGTTAAGATAGTATGGTGAAAGCTTTATGTTACTGCTAACACTCATGGTAAGGTAATGTTAGTGGGTTTATCATTATGGTAATGATATCATTGCTCAATTGGCTTTTGTTTTTATTGTGTATTGGGTTTTTCTATGTTGCCCTTAATTCTGGCAGGCACCCTTATCCAATGGGTTCCTTCTGCAGGGTGCTTTTATTTGATTGGCTTAGGGTTGGGCGGTTAAATTTAGGGTTAATAAAGTTGTTGTTTATTTCTATGCTGACGTTTAGGGTCGGGTTAATTTCAGGGTTAGTACTATAATTGGAATTGTCCAAACTCACAATTGTATGATATCAGACTCTTCAATCTGATAAAGCTAGTCGCTCTGTATATAAGTCTGTGTGTGTGATTATTTGTTGTGTAAAGAATCCAGTGTCGTATCAAGAGTCCTGGGCCCTTTAAAGGCAGGGTTTCCACTCTTGTGACACACCTCTGAGGTCGTATCAGTAGTCTCAGGCTCTTTAAAGGCAGAGTTCCCACCACTGTGTTGGCAACCAATTTACATTTTTCCATTGTCTTATAAGTTGCCCACACCAATGTTTTGCAAACATCAATTTTTCGTCGCAATTTTCAAATAAAAGACACTTCTATTTTTGCGACATCTACACATTTGCCTTTGTTTTTGTTTTCACGACTGTAAGCATGAAAACTTGGTATTTCGAAGTCGCATTAGAATCATTATTGAACTGTCGTTATCCTTCTTGTCGATATGCCTATTGAACTTATATTTCACTTATCATTATGCAGCTGGCAAGACCTTTTGATCTCCACTCATTGGGCATTCTTTCACTGATTATGTATGTTCGTTTCATTAAATTGCGATGCATTGGCAGTTGGATTTACAGGTTATTTGATCAAATTACTTTGTACATTGTTTTCATAAGATATATAGGTGTTATGGTTAAACCTTGATATTTTTCGTTTGATATGACACCTAGTTCAAAACACATTGGTACCTCGCTTAAACTCTTGATATGAATTGATACAACGCGTGTCACATTGGTTAAACATTGGTATTGATTTCAATTTGTATAGTTGGTTATAAAACTATGGCATAACTTTGATTGTGCGCGTTGGTTTATACACTTACCATTGTTTTCATTGGTCGGGAAAGTGACATGATTTTTAAAACTATACAATAGTGGGTTGAACAGCTATAAGCCGGCGGTTGTACCTTGGCAATAACTATTATGCATGGCAGAGATAAGCTCCACCACCTTCGCACGATAACATTAATATCTATCCCTTATCCCTGTTTCACCTCTGTTAGCTCGGGTAACCCTTCGTGCACTCTGCTCCTGTGTATGCTATGATCCAAACCCTGGCTCATTCATCGTGTGCTCGGTCCCATGGCATCGGTGGTGCGAATTGAGTCGAACGGTAGCCAAGCCTCGCTATTGTTCGACAATGCATGGAAGGACTTAGAGGATAACGGTTGGCTCACCTTTGTACAGCGATTTGAGGGTTTTAATTTATTTGTGGCACAACAGTTCGCTCTGAATTTTGATGGTTGTAGAGCCAAGGTGGGCGACATTCAATTGGAAATCAATGAGGGGTTTATTAGTTCTGCTATAGGGTTACCATCCTCGGGCCAGTGTTGGTTTAAAAATTCTAAGGTCGAGGAGGTGCCATGGCCCCTACTATTCGTCTCGCGAAAGGTCACATCTTGTGATAGAGGTATGCCCATCTCTGCACTTAAACCACAATGGCATGATATTTTGATGGTGGTCAAACAATTCGTGACCTGTGAGGGTCAATATGGACTCATTTTTCTCTACCACCTGCGTTTGTTAATGAATTTTATGGGATACCCGTTGAATATGCCTTTTATTTCCAGCGTAGCCTATATAAAATGTTGAAAAGGTTTAAAAGGGAGAAGGCCGATAGTAGCCTGTTCCACCATGAACTAATCAGACTTATCATTGTTCATCACTTAAGTCTCCACGGTGATAGCTGGCGAGCTTTTATCACTCAAAATGGTTTTGATGATACAGACCCTGTCCAGGTTAACAAGCCTGTGATTAATGAAGCTAAGGTCGGGCCACCCGTGCCCTTCCATGTCCTACTGCCCTCTCCTAAGCCTTCGGTCGACCCCGATATTCACTTACCCGACGCTATAACTGAGAAGGCTGAGGCTATAAAAAAGCCTGTGAGAAAAAAGATTAGAGGTAACCCTACTGTTGATGGCAAAGGAAAGAAGAATGCTCGGCTTATCTCGAGAATGGCTAGAAATAAGCCTAAACCTAGTGTTGAGCAGAAGCCCATAGTCCTTAGTGAGGATTCGAACTCTGACATAGAACGTTTCCTAGCTAGTGAGTACCCTTACTCACAGGGTCTGTGCTCTGAGCCACAGGGATGTTTTACCCTGTGGAAGGTCTTTAAATACTTATTATTTTTGTAATAAGAAGCATCCTCACTTGTGGGAGAACCATGCTATGGATTTCTAATACAAACTAAGACAGAAGTTGTTGTTTTGCTACAACTTTCACTTTTCAATATATCAATCTTTTGTTTCAAGTTTATGCATGTCATTTGCAGTTGATTATAGACTACTTTAGCTATCATAGTCTATTGCAGAATGATGTGGTTTAATTAATGTGATCCATATATGATTTCTTTCATTATTTTAAAAATACAGCAATTACTTTGTTCAGTTAATGAATGACAGATTTCTCTTCTTCATCAATTGAATTATTTTGTATAAGTCTTTGCATACAGGTTTATCTAACTGTGAAGATTTATAAATCATATGATTGGTGTAAGTTTTATGTCTTGTTTGTCCTGTAATTATATTAAAGAGAACTGGAGCTATCGTTTATGAGAAGCTCCTGGACAATTCGGTGCGGGTTTCCTCCCTCCGATCAACTAAGACAATCATCATACACAAGACAAATCTGGAGCGTTTCTCCAGGTTAGTTTGTTATTTATTTGTTTGATTAATTTGTTAGTATAATATTAGTAGTTTACTTAGATATATGTTAGTTAGATTTGTAGTTAGAATTAGTATATTAGTTGTCTAGTTTAGTTAGTTTTTTTTTATCTCTTGTTAATAAAATTATAAAATCAACAAAAAATATATTTCTCTGTCTTAGGGAAGAATGCAAATGATTTTTTCAGGTTTTATTCAAATCTGCAAATTGTAGATATTGTACATTTTGTGAATAAGTTATATTTCCATTAGTAGTTAGATATTTAATTAGTTAGAGTTAGTATAGTATTAGATAGTAGATTGTATATAGAATAGTTAGTTTAGTTATTAGTTTGTTTTATTTCTTTTTAGTTAGATTAGTTTAGTTTGTTTTAATAGTTAGTTTTAGTTAGATTAGTTAGTTTAGAGTAGTTTTTCTTTTTGTTCCTTAGGACCTTAGATCGGCTAACGGAGCCACTAAACCCATCAGGGTGGTTCATCCCAAACGGCTTGGGTTATTAGACAACCTCGGACCGGTTCCACTCTTCCAGTTGACGGACGGTCAATTTCTCCCGTCAACACACTGCGACCTCCTGACAGAGATTACTAGTTTCTGCCTGAGCAGTCGGCCAAAATCCTATCTGACATTCTCTCTCTCCGGAGCAAAGAACTAAGATTAAACACCCTGCTTTCCTGTGCAGAAATAGTAAAATCTACTACTATGGATTCTTCCATCTGTGTTCGTACTGTACATAACACTGTAGATAGCATTGTTTCTACTTCTGAACATGCTTTTTGCTTTATGATTCATTACATGCCCACCCTAGAAACTTGAACTGGCAGTAAAATAGTATCAATGCCTTTTGCTTGCAGTTACTTGTTGTGTACCTTATGTCCTCTTGTTGTGATCATCGTGGTTGCATCTTGTTAGTCGTCGGGTGGCGACATAGAGTCGAATGTGTTGTTCCCCGGGTACACACGCACACACACATTTAAACAAAAAAAAAAAATTGCACTTGTTATAAGAGGCATGTCGTCGTAACGAACGGGAGGTACGTTACATATGGTATCAGAGCCAGTTCGACCCTCGACTTGGGATTCACTATGGATTTCATGACATGATTTGATTTGATTATACTGTTGTTGATCGAGTTGATTGTGTGCGTGCAGGTAATCATGGTTAGAGGATGCCACAGAGGCAGACGACGGGGTGCTAGGGGAGGAGGCATGACACCTCCAGTAGCATCCACGCCTGAGGGGTCTAACCCCCAGGGAGGCGAGCAGGTTCTCGGGCAGGAGCAGATAGCAGTTGGAGACGTGGTCGGGATGATGAGGTCTTTTCAGCGCATGTCTGAGGCACTGATCAGCCAATTGGACAGAGATGAGGCCAGGGTGCCAGCACCTACTGAGTTTCCACCGCGCGGACCGACCGTTACTGGTAGCATTCACCGTGAACTCGAGAAGGTCAAATTTCTCGAGTTCGTTGGTGCCCCGAATGGCGCAGTCGCCAATGCATGGTTGGAGAACATGGCGATGTGCTTCGCACTTCGCGATTATACCTCCAACATGAAATTCCGCATGGCGGTATTTCAACTGAAGGGGAGCGCTCTTCTATGGTGGAAGATGCTCCTACCGCAGTTGAACATGGCCGTTGAGGACGTTTCATGGGAACTGTTCGAGGAACGGTTCCGAGAGAGGTACCTTTTCGAGGAATTCATTGAGTGTCAGCTCAATGAGTTCAACACCTTACGACAGGGAGGTCGTACAGTGCCCGAGTACGAGGCAGGTTTTATGGAGCTGCTCCATTATGCTCCGCACCTTAACACAGAGAAACTTAAGGTCAACAGGTTCGTGTTTGGCCTTAATGGCAGTTTGCGTGCAAAGGTTAGGATTTTGATGCCTCAAACCTTGCACGACGTTGTCCAGAAGGCTCTCATAGCAGAGGAGGAGCTTATCAATGGGGGTCAGACCAGGACTCCAGCGAGACCAGCAGGGCAAGTTCCATCTGGGACACAGCAGCACCAAACACCAGCGAGATATACGTCGGGATATCGTGGCTTCCAGAGGGGATCCACTTTCACTACACCCCGACGAGTGACACCGCAGCAACGAACACCTTATCGAGGACCACAGCACCACCCGCAGTGTCGCCCGCAGTAGCAGCAATTTAGGCCTGTTTAGCAGAACAGACCAGGGTTCTAGGCCAGTGGGTCGTCATCTTCTACTTTGGGTACTAGGACTACTGGGCCGAAGAAGGGGTGTTGGATGTGTGGGGAGCCACACTACCAGTGAGACTATCCTATGGAGAGGACCAGAGTGTCCGGATCAGCCGGACCCGCTACAGTGGGAGATATGGGCAAGGCCCATCGGATTCATGTAGCGGTAAATAACCGCCAGGCAAAGAACCAGTCGACTGTGCTCGAGACGAAAGGTACTGTCGCTGACCAGACCCTTAGTATTTTGATAGACCCAGGTACTACTGAGAGTTTCATTTCTGGTGCAGTGCTAAAAAGGATTAATGTAAAGGCAGTTGAACAGGATGAGTTTAGCTTCGTAGAGATGGCCTCTGGAGCCAAGAAGAAGGTTGGAGGAAAAGTTACGGGATGTGCCCTTAACCTGGGAGAGTTTGTCACGAGGGTCAACTTGTACGTCACAATCTTAGGATCTTATGACGTCGTGATCGGTATGGATTGATTGGAATCGCATGAGGCAATACTCAACTGTAAGATGAAACGGTTGAGCTTGGTTGATGACGAAGGACAGAGACGTGTGATTGTAGGACGGAACCAGGGAGTTTCCCCGAGGTTCGTCTCTTCCTTACAGTTATGGAAGAGTATGCGCAAGGGGTGCAAGATTTATGCGATCCTTGCGTTAAATGAAAAGGGAGTGGCGGAAGGTCTAGAACACCTTCGAATGGTGAAGGAGTTTGCGGACGTATTTCCAGAGGAGTTACCGGGGATGCCGCCGGAAAGGGAATTGGAGTTTACCATAGACTTGAAACCGGGGACCGAACCCATAGCAAGAACGCCTTATCGGATGTCGACCCCGGAGTTGCAAGAGTTGAAAATGCAACTGAAGGAGTTGTTCGACCTGGGACTGATATGTCCTAGCGTGTCACTGTGGGGTGCACCTTTTATTTTCATTCGAAAGAAGGACGGATCGTGCAGGCTTTGCATTGACTACCGTCAACTAAACAAGGATACCATCAAGAATCAGTATCCCTTACCAATAATTGATGATCTGTTCGATCAAATGAAGGGTGCAACGGTGTTCTCTAAGATCGATTTGCGATCGAGGTATCACCAATTACAGATCAAGGAGGATGACATCCCTAAGACCGCCTTTAAGACGAGATTTGGACATTACAAGTTTACTGTTTTACCATTTGGACTGACAAACGCCCCAGGGGTATTTATGAGTTTGATGAATGGGGTGTTTCGCGAGTACTTGGACATGTTCGTCCAAGTATTCATTGACGATATTTTGATCTACTCTCGGATGACGGAGGAGCATGACGAGCACCTGCGCTTGGTACTAAGTGTCTGCGAGAGCACAAATTGTATGGGAAACTGTCCAAATGCTCTTTTTATCAATCGAGCATTCACTACTTAGGGCATGTCATCTCCGACGAAGGTATCGTCGTCGATCCAGCCAAGGTCAAGGCTATTATGGAATGGCCTGCACCAACGAATGTCACAAAAGTGCGTAGCTTTATGGGTTTAGCAGGATACTATCGACGGTTTGTCGAGGGATTTTTGAAGATAGCAAATTCGATCACGGAATTGCAGAAGAAAAACAAGAAGTTTGTTTGGACCGAGAAATGCACGGAAGCATTTCGGAGGCTTAAGGAGTTGTTGACAACAGCGCCGATACTAAAAGTCCCTGACATGGACGCGGACTTCTTGGTATGCATTGACGTATCCAAGGAAGGTTTAGGTAGAGTCTTGATGCAAGACGGACTAGTGATTGCTTACATTTCGAGGAAACTGAGAAGGCATGAAGAGAACTATGTGACGCACGATTTGGAGTTATTAGCCATCATTTATGCCTTGAAGGTTTGGAGACACTACCTTGTTGGCCGAAAATTTGAATTAAAGACTGATCATTGTGGACTACAACACATTTTTACGCAAAACGACCTAAACGCGCGACAACGGCGTTGGTCGGAATTGCTTAGCAAGTAAGATTTTGAGATCACCTACATAAAGGGAACAGTGAAACGAGTGGCAGATGCTTTGATTCTGAGGCCACGCATCTTTTTGGTGTTGCCTCTTCAGACGTATCTACGTGAGAAGATTCTCACTTTACAGTGTGATGATGATTGGTACAAAGAGGTAGAGGGTTTTATCGGACAAAACACCATGACAGTACCACGATACGAGGGATATTCATTTGATAGTGATGGGTTATTGAGGTTTAGAAGTCAGATTTATGTACCGCCAAACAACGAGTTAAGGATGTTGATCCTGAGTGAGGCTCATAGAGCAATTTACATGGCTCACCCAGGAGTCACGAAGATGAGGGCAGACTTTAAACCCTTATTCTTCTGGAAGGGAATGAAGGCAGACATAGTCAACTTTGTGGCTAGATGTCTAGAGTGTCAGCAGGTAAAGGCTGAACATAGACACCCGGAAGGATTACTTCAACCACATGCCATTCCGGAATCAAAATGGGAAGTTATTTCGAAGGATTTTATTATTGGATTGCCACTGACGGCAAGGAGACACGACTCGATTTTTGTAGTAGTAGACACTCTGACGAAGAGTGCTCACTTTATTCCTATGTGTACAACGTATCAGGCATCTGACATAGCTAGAGTTTTCATCAGTGAGATTGTGAGGCTGCATGGCGTGCCTAAGAGGATTATATCTGATCGAGGATCGGTGTTTAATGGACGATTTTGGACAAGTTTCTAAGAGGCCTTGGGAACTCAACTTAACTTTAGTACTTCATATCACCCAGATACTGACAGACAGATAGAACGAATGATCCGTCAGGATTTTTTAATGACTTATGGTTGAGTTTTAATTTTGCATGCATTAATTAACCATTGAGAAACTTAGTGAAGGAATGAGGAAAGAAGAGGAACTATACAACCATATACACATATGTGCAGGTCTGAAATGCAAGAAAAGACATAAACAGCAAACCATAACACGCAGATTGATAACGGAGTTCGGCACAACTTTGCCTACGTCTCCGGGCCTTTTTCTTTGTGAGGGAGGCTTCTTTATTTCTATTCGAAAGCTCAAAAATACATCGTTGCAATGCCAAATGGCTACAAGACTGATATGGTCATGTTCGCCCAGATCTCTAGAACCATGCACAAAAAATGGCACGCAAAACGGACATCCGGAGCTCTCAGAAATGGTCCGACAGCATCTCCTCCTCAACAGCTTCTCTGCCTCGAACTGGCTTTGGCTTGGCTTCTCTTCAGCATAACTCTGCTCGGAATTCCCTCAAAGTTGTCCCCATGGCCTCCAACAGGCCTTGGTTATATATTTGGGAATGTAGTTGCCCATCTCCAACTTCCCCCAAGAATTTAGGCTCCAAAACTACCCAATAACTCCCAAAAATGGATTAATTACATTAAAAATGGCTTAACAATAATTAAAAACCAGCATTTGGTTATAAAAAACCACTTTTTAACTATAATAGGGAGCTACCCCCCTTCCCCTGGGCGCGCGCCCCCTTTGCATGGTCGTATGGATTACAAATGAACCAATGGCTGGGGCTAAGCCCCAGCCCCTTTCGACCATACTACAACAATTACACTTTAAATAATTATAAAGTGGTGCATTTAAACAAGAAATAACATAGCGCATTGGTTATAGGACTATTGTGAAGGCGCTTAGGCTTAGTGGTTGGTCATGGGTTCAAAACCCATGGACCCCAAAAATTTTGAAACCTGCCACTTTGACTGATGACTGGGTTCCACGTGGCTGCCCATGACTGGGCTACGTGGCACTTTCCCATTCGACGAACAAATGCCACTTGTTAACCATTGACTGGTCTAGTTGCCTGCCACATGTCTGCCCTGTCAGCAAACCTGCCCAATCACCATCAGCCAGAGAGTGCCACATCATCTACTGCACAGTCAACGTGTTGACATCAACGTTGACTTTTTGACTAGTTGACCTTTGACTTTTTACCTGTTTGGGCTTCCAATCAGAATGCGATAACTTTCGCATACAGAGTCCGTTTGACAAAGTAAATATACCACCGGAATCGAGAAGATGAGACGGACGCAATGGAATTGGTTTCGTCGGATTCTCAGCACTTTCATTTTTGAGCATTTTTCAAGCCCTGTCAGGCTTCTGGATCCGATTTCGGATCACACCTCCCCACAATAAGACCTTTTGGTCCCCAAAAGGTTACTGACCACTCAACAAGCTCGGGATAGGCCACCCATCTTGCTCTTTATCTCTGAACTAAAATGATTACATTAGTGGAAGCAAAATACAATGAAGTTGAGACATCCACTTCTGGCAGAACCAAGTGACTGGTTTCTTTCCTTCATGATGTTCCTCTTGCTTCGCTAGTAATCCTTCCTCCTTCATGAGTACATGCAAAATCCTTTTGTCCTTCCTTGGACGAAGCTCTAGATTAAGCTTCCAACAACTAGCCTTTTGATGTCCACTCTTGTTGCAAAACGTGCAATGAGTTTTTGGCATCCAGACCTGTTTACCCTTATCTTTCTTCCGTTGTGGACTTGAGCCTTTATGTCGTGTTTCCTTCCTGGTCGACATAGGTTTCCTGTACAAAGTTTGTCTCTTCCAACACTTGGCAACACAATGCTTAGGTGAATGACAATAAGTACATGGATAAAGATTCCA
>ML783410.1:844955-876749 GCA_009831015.1 Picea engelmannii | reverse complement strand
TTGAGTTGGGATCGGCTTGAGGATAGGGTCCTGGTGGGACCAGAAGCGATCCAAGAAATGGAAGAGAAAATGCAAACCATAAGACAAAGGATTAAAGAAGCGCAGGATCGACAGAAGAGTTATGTCGATGCGCACCGAGTCGATCGTAGTTACGAGGTCGACGATCGAGTCTTCTTGCGGGTTAAACCACATAAGAGTTCGATCAAGTTTGGAAAGGGAGATAAACTCTCTCCTAGGTTCATGGGACCTTTCAAGATTATGGAGAGAAAGGGGCACGTGGCCTATTGACTAGCCTTGCCTGATTCTTTGAGGCATATGCACGATGTTTTTCATGTATCGGTTTTGAGACATTATATTAGTGATCCTACACATGTGATTGACATGAGTTCCTTGCAGGTATCGGACGAGGGAGTGCTCATGGCTAAGCCGGTCCGCATCTTAGATCATCGCGTTTGACAGTTACGACGTCGAACGGTAGATTAGGTCAAGGTCCAGTGGGACAGTTATAGTCCACACTCGGTGACCTGGGAGGACGCATATGATATGCGCCAGTAGTTTCCATTTTTGTTTGACAGATAGACTTATGATTCTGTGATATGTTTATTTTGGCATTTATACTGAGAAACTTTGGGACGAAGTTTAGACCAAGAGGGGTGTATGTAACATCCCGCTCTGGCGCACTGAGAAAACTTATTCTTTGAGGACACTTGTTTGCAAGTGATCTGGACTTTTATGATATTAAAACATTTATCCTCGATTATGATGCGCTATGATAGATGACATGATGCTTCACTACTTTGACATAAACAGGTGTTATTGACTCATTTTTATTGAGTGTGCAGGGTTTTGGACCTTGAGGATGCAAAGGCATCGATGGAACCCCTTGGACTCCGGATTGAGTCAGGGAGTGTGCTATTTGGGTTGATTTATTTACTGTGATATTTCGTTGATTTGATGATATGATGTGGACATGTTCTGACACGATTGTTGATGATGCAGGCTGACGATAGTTTGCCGACCAGACTCACATATGGAGTAAAGGGGCCACACACAATTACCAGAGAGGTTGAGGGAGAGGGGTGGACAGCAGCCCTGCCACAACCTACTAGCACTCCCACCATGGCTCGAACTGTAGGTTAACGATTACCTAGTTCGAGAGGATCCACGATGCCGTGAGGGCAGACTGCGATAGTCGCTCACGATGATTCTAAGGGGCGCGCAATAAGGCGGGGGCCTTATTCCTTAGAGCCCTTAGTCTCCCACAAGTTCACCTAGCGGAGTGTTGACTCCAGGGGTTATTGACGTCTAGCAATCAGTCAAGTTGGCGAGTGGCACCCTTGGAGCACGTGGTGCATCCTGAAGGGCACGTCGCGCAAAAGAAACACAACAAGCGAGTGGCACCCTTGGAGCACGCGGTGCATCCTGAAGGGAACGTCGTGCAAAAGAAACGAACAAGGCGAGTGGCACCCTTGGAGCACGTAGTGCGTCCTGAAGGGCACGTCGTGTTGATGATGATGAAGAAACAAACCTAGATGGCCCTAAGACATTAACGCCTTAAGAAATCCTTAAAAAACTTCCCTAACAAAGTGTCGCCCAGTTCAGAATCTAAGTCCTAAGTCTAGAACTTCTCTAGGGTAAAATTTTAGTCTAACCTTAAGAAAAAGACCCTAAAATAAAAATAAAAATTTAAACAAAAACCCTCTTAAGTAATAGTTTAGTCTTCATAAAATTCTTGGGGTAAATGAAGAGAGTAAGAATTTAATTAAAACTAATGGATTTAAAAATTGCAAAGAAGAAATTATTCATTAACTTGTGAAAGTAAAAAAGATATTAAATTAATAATAAAAGGGAAGGATTTAATAGCGCAACTGCCATTTTGGCTTTAATAAAACGGGGAAAGAAAGGAATAATAAGAATTAGGAAACTAAGTAATGGAGGAAACATAATAAAGGAAAGATGGGAACTTATGGTAAAAAGTGAGGTCAACATAGTAATGAATCTGCATTTAAGAACCTTCTAATTTGAGCTAATTTAGTAACAACATTTTTTAGGGAAAGTATTTAAAACATTAAGGGGATATAGAAACACCTAGGAGTAAAGATAGGAGCAACTCTAGGTGGGTGAGGGAAATGAGACAATTAATAAATTTAAAGAAAATAATTATTGGAGAAAAGAGGGGGATGGACGACACTTGTGCGAAGGAGAATATTTAGAATATTTTTATTAAAACTTAATTTAAATATGATTTAGGGAAAGTTGGAGGTGCTAAAAACTCTATAAAATAAAGGGAAGATGAGGAAGTAAGGGATCGGATGTTAGCATAACGTTACGCTGCCGGATTTGTGACTTGACTGAATACTTGTGAGGAGTTGGGATTTTTCAGCTCAGATAGGAGTGGTAGCTCAGCCTTGCGAGGCGAGCTGGGAAGCTAGACGTACCATCTGGATAGTGTGTGGACCATTTCAGGTCAGGGGGCTAAGGGGGAATCAGAGTACCCCTAGCGATTGGTTGGGACGTACCGGTGAGGTCTCGACAGTCGACGAGCAGGAGCAGCAAGGAGCGCGGGATGTCATCCGAAGCAAGCGTTAAGGCAATGATATGATCCTTATATGTTAGAATAGAATGCATATTTCTTTACTTCGGTCGATAAGATTTTAATTGTTGTAAAGGTTGATTTTAATTGTTGTAAAGGTTGATTTAACTGTTGATCGCCGGTATATTTTTTCCTTGCATTTTGTCTCTGCACCAATATTAATGATCGAACCCTGTCTTAAGCTATTGCCCTTTTGTTGAACGCCAAAAAAAATTATATGGCCTGGGTTCTGGTTGGGGTTCTACTCCTCCCTGGTCAGGATCTTCATCCTTCAGAGTTACTCTTCACGCTGTATTATTCTTGGATGTTGGTTATTCGCTTTTAGAATTTTCGTTGTACAGATTTACAGTCTTTAACATTCGCTGATGTAGCTAAGATGCTTGGTTGTTTTTGGGGGGTTACATGGAGGTGATGCATGTAGGAGTTTATGCGGTAATAATACCACCCGCGAGGCTGCCTTTCCCTTAGATATAAATTATCTTTATTTTTTTACTGTGGTAAGAACATTATAATTTTACCCCTTTACCGTGTCTTCGGCTTCGAATTCTTCCAGTAGAGGATGGGTTGGCATTTCTCTCAGCAAGACAATACGTCAGGTTTAGTTGAGGACCTATTACTCTTGCCTCTCTTTCCCACCCACTCTTGCGTACCTTACCACCTTAAACGCTCAGTATTGGAGCACCCTGGAAAGCGATCTTGGAAAGGTGTGGTGTGAATGCCTTTCCCTTCCACAAAAATGCCGGACCTTTTGAAAAGGAATCGCGAATTGTGTTGTGCGTTGATGCAAAATGCGCATTGGTTGTGCTGCGCGTCCTTCCTTTGGCTACCAAGTTCAGCTGCGTTGTCTGAGTTGAACGTCGGTAATTTTATTTGCCCAACCACACCACATGGGGGTCAGCCCACACAACCAGCGAATTTGTCATTACCTGTTGTCTGTTATGAGACAGACACCCCCCTTATGTCAGGACTTGGAGTGTTGATATTAATGCCTTTACAATGTCAGGCCTGTAGAAACCGAGGCATGGAGCTAATAAATTTTACTGACACGCCTCTTCCACCCTCAGACTATTCTTTAGAAACCAGAATTGGAGAGGGGCTGAGGCGACTTCTGAGGCGGTTCCATAGGAGAAACGTGCAGTAACTCTGATGACTTTTAGCTATCGTGTTACTTGACAGTTATTTTCATCGCTAAATCCAGTTAGGCTTTGTTGAACAGAGGGGAGTGGCCAGCAAGTTTATTTTCAAGTGAGCGAGGTATCCAGTTTTAGTCGAAGAGCCCCTCTTGAACTCTTAGATCTAATTAAACGTTCAATTTGACCAGATTTTAGTAGATTTAACCCACCTTATCTCCCTTAGTGAGTCCCTTATCAAATTTGCATGATAAATCGTGATATTGTTGAATTGTTGACTTGTGTCGCTCTGTTCGGAACTATAATGGGTGGTTAGCACCTGAATCGGTTACTGTAAGGTTATAGTAATTATAAAAGGCAATGTAATGGTTACTGTAATCGGTTACTGTCATGTTATCGTAATTATAAAAGGTAATGTAAGGGTTACTATAATCGGTTACTGTAATGTTATAGCAATTAAAAAGGTAACTTCATTGTAATCGGTCGTTCTAATTTATAGGGGGATGTTATTGCCTTTCTAAATGAATGGAGGTTTGGGTTAGACAATATTGTGATGTATTGCGTTGATCTCCCCATTGCTTTTATGGATTCTGAAATGCTAAGGTAAGGAATGGCTAACGCTAATGCTAATACTTAGGGAATGCCAGTTTTCAAGAGATTAATTCCTGTGGAATGTTTTTGCCAAGTTTAAAGTTATGGTTAAATGATGGTCATATAATAGTAATATGAATTGAAACGTTAATAAAATTTATTGGCTGGCAGCATACCCGAGGTAAGATATTGATATTTTGTTGCAGTATTATTGACATGAATGTAATATAATGTGATGTTAATGAAAAGTGATATAATGAAATGCAAATGTATGGTAATGATTGTCAAAGTAATGTTATGTCAATGAGGTGAATTAAATTAGCATAGATACAACTGCTTTTGTTTTATATTGTTTTAATGGAATAGTGTGGTTTTCTTCCCATAGATCTAGATATTGATATAATCTATTGAATGTAAGGTAATGTAATAACATGTTAGGTTAATGAAAAGTAATATAATGAAATGTAAATGTATGGTAATAACTGTTAAAATAATGTTAAGATAGTATGGTGAATGCTTTATGTTAGTGCTAACACTCATGGTAAGGTAATGTTAGTGGGTTTATCATTATGGTAATGATATCATTTCTCAATTGGTTTTTTTTTTATTGCATATTGGGTTTTTCTGTGTTGCCTTTAATTCTAGCGGGCACCCTTATCCGATGGGTTCCTTCTGCAGGGTGCTTTTATTTGATTGGCTTAGGGTTGGGCGGTTAAATTTAGGGTTAATAAAGTTGTTGTTTATTTCTATGCTGATGTTTAGGGTCGGGTTAATTTCAGGGTTAGTACTATAATTGGAATTGTCCAAACTCACAGTTGTATGATATCAGACTCTTCGATCTGATAAAGCTAGTCTCTCTGTATATAAGTCTGTGTGTGTGATTATTTGTTGTGTAAAGAATCCAGTGTCATATCAAGAGTCTCGAGCCCTTTAAAGGTAGGGTTTCCACTCTTGTGACACACCTATGAGGTCGTATCAGTAGTCTCGGGCTCTTTAAAGGCAGAGTTCCCACCACTGCGACCTCCTGACAGAGATTACTAGTTTCTGCCTGAGCAGTCGGCCAGGAGCCTATCTGACATTCTCTCTCTCCGGAGCAGAGAACTAAGATTAAACGCCCTGCTTTCCTGTGCAGAAATAGTAAAATATACTACTATGGATTCTTCCATCTGTGTTCATACTGTACATAACACTGTAGATAGCACTGTTTCTACTTCTGAACATGCTTTTTGCTTTATGATTCATTACATGCCCACCCTAGAAACTTGAACTGGCAGTAAAATAGTATCAATGCCTTTTGCTTGCAGTTACTTGTTGTGCGCCTTATGTCTTCTTGTTATGATCACCGTGATTGCGTCTTGTTAGTCGTCGGGTGGCGACGTAGAGTCGAATGTGTTGTTCCCCGGGTACACGCGCACACACACATTTAAACAAAAAAAAAATTGCACTTGTTATAAGAGGCATGTCGTCGTAACGAACAAGAGGTACGTTACAAATGGTGAGAAAATTACTTGATTCCTTTTCCTATCCATGAAGAGACAGAATGTATAGAAGCTTCAACATAAAAGAGGTCCATGGCTTTGTCAATCTCACTATTCTTAGACATGAATTGGGATCTTCAAATCTTTGATTGCTCAATCATTGGAAACACAGTGTTCTTCATCTTTGTTATCTTATTTATATCTCCTTTCTTATTCTTGATGGCAAGGTTGAATTGTTGCATATATGACATCCAGTCGACATGCATTACATGTTGTAAATTTTTGGGGGTAATGTAGAAACTAAAGTGGATGTGATCAGTGTGGATCAATATTTAATCCCTCAAAATGTAGGCTCTCTAAAACTTCGCCACTTAGTGCAAGGCATGAGTCGTTTATCATATGTAGGGTGGTTCAAAATAAATCATGTGAAGGTTTCCAAATGATAAGTAATGTGTATTCCTTCTTTCATGAGGACAACTCTC
The DNA here is from genome assembly GCA_009831015.1 of Picea engelmannii. Classification (NCBI taxonomy): domain Eukaryota; kingdom Viridiplantae; phylum Streptophyta; class Pinopsida; order Pinales; family Pinaceae; genus Picea; species Picea engelmannii. The sequence continues at coordinate 870,475 of ML783410.1, read as the reverse complement.
CCAATGCATAACTTATTGCATCAACCCCAATATAATGGTGGCTTCTCTAGATTTGTAACCCCCAGCATGGTCACCCCATGTATCCTCTAATGCATCAACCTCAATATAAAATGTCTTCTATAGATTTTTAATCCCAACATAGGCGTCTCACATATCTTCTTATTTACTGCATTAAATGCTTGATCTTGAGCCTTGATCCAAAGAAATATTGCCTCTACCTTGGTCAAATAATGTAATGGTGCGACAATACCAAAGAAATGTAGAATGAACTTGTGAAGATATTGGAAAACTGCAACAAAACCTCTTACCTCAAATAAGTTTGGTTGTCTTAGCCATTTCACGATGCTCTAATTCTTGGTTGGATCGTGTTACAGAATTTTTCCCCTGTAGATAAGTGAAACCTCCCTTGGATTACCAGACCCCTATACCAAGACAAAAACACTACAAGTGGACACTAACATCCCTTTAAACTAATTTTAACCAATCAGAAAGGGCATGGTGTACTTTTTTATGAAGTTTTTCCTCGCTGCTTCCAATCCGTGAGCTCGATATTCAAACCCCATGGTGCAACCTAATACCTGCAATAGGAAACAAATAGAAAAAAATATATCATACTCTAGTTGATTAGGTAAAACAAATTCATATACGACAATTAAAGAAATAATAGACATGCATATGCAAGAATACACAAGCTTGAAGGAAATAGGCCAAGTATATTCAATGAGAACCCAAAAAAGAATACTTACAAACCACGATTGATGTTACAGTATCCTCTCCAAGATATCCTCATCCAACCCCTTGCACGAATATACCGAGATCAAAATGATGATACTCTAACTGATTACCTCTTACTAGATCAGAGGTTTGATATGCTCAGATGTAGATCCCTCTTTTCCTTGGACAATCCTTCAATATATAGGCTTGAGAGGCACAACCACCATGAGAAAATTAAGGATATGGTTGAGGATATGGCTCATTGAGGTTTGGATTAGACCCTTAGGTGAATCCATAGCATAGGGGTCAAACATAACCAACCCCATCTTGAGAGAGTTGGTTCATAGAATATGGTGGAGGATCCCTCATTTCCCTCAACAAGAATGGCGCTTCCCCAGAGTGAGAGATAGATTGCCATGGAAATCCCTTAACAAGGCAGGGGGAGCACCAGTGCTCCCTAAATGTGGCTAGGGGAGTTCCAACCTTCTAAATTGCTAAAAAAAAGGTCAATTTTTCTAAGAAAAAGGTGTGTTTTGACCTTGAAATGATGGGTTTCTTCCTCCAATATGACTTAGGGGTCATGGAAAACTTATTTCATTGTGCTAAGGGGTGGATACACCTAACAAAGTGAATGCATCACTTGGTAAGGTTCATAAGACACTTGCAATAGTGCATGCGACACTTACCAAGGTGCATACATCACTTTGCGACACTTGCGACACTTAGGGTGAGATACCTAGGTTTGAAATTTTGGTGTGCTACAAATTTCCCTCTAAAGTGTGAGGTCAGAAGAGAAATTGATTTCCGAAACACTTTACAAATTCTTCAATGCAAGGGTGTTGGAGTGGGAGAACCTGGCAGACACTGCAAACAATCATCAAATAGTATTAATATATGTTCCATTTATGAGGCAAGCATACCTATGCTCAGAATACGAGATGGCTCAAAGGAGGGACATCAACCAATACACTATGGATCCATGAAAATAATGACTAAGGATATGGCCACCAAATACACAATGTGGATCCATACCTCCATGACATGAACTGATCACAGCCACAAAAATACACCATGGAGATACGAGATGACAAAACATAGCCACGGATCAATACAATGTGGATCTATGTGATAGTATATATACCAATAACATTGACAACATGGTGATTGTACTGAAAGCTTTTACATGCTCAAATGATCTCCATCGCAGCTTGGGAAAAGCAGATAACAAAGTGAACGCCCAACCTAGGGTCTTTGTTCTGATCCTGAAGCAGTTCAAATCTAGCCATGTGAATAGATGATTTGATGTCAAACATAGTAGAAACCACTTGATTTATAGTCATTGAGGTAAACCGTTAACAAGTGCAAGGGAAATCACCAATGATGACAATGACTCCCAAGGTACCCTAGTACATTCTAACAAATGTGAATAAATGAACTGAGGTCAAACATTAGTGGAATGAATCGATCAGGGGTCATTGATGTAAACCTACTTTCGAAATAGAGGGGGCGTGCCATTGAGGCATGAAGGTCCCAAGTTACTAATTGGTTTCTAAGTCTAATTCTCGAATAATGTGTTGAAGTCGACATGAAAAGACTCTTTGAAGGAGGGACTTGATGTATCTCCCATCATCAACATGAAATTGACACAGGAAAGTGATGTAAGATGGTGGATCGAATGAGTATGGACTGACATAGGAAATGGAAATTGGTATTATTCCAGATGGATGGTTTGAAGTGAAAATTCCCTTAAACATGATGAGGCATGACAACTAACTTGGAAACATTGACTCGACGAGTAATAAGAACATAATGTGATGATAAAATAGCATTCTTCGACTGGAATGAAAAAGTATAGCAACACATGGAATTGGTATGAATCAGAGACAAACAAATTACCCATCTGTAGTATTAGACACAAACATGTGCCATTTCCAAGGGAGATAATAGCTTCCATAAGGGATTCCAAAAACCTTGACCCACTTCCTTCAATTTTTCCCCCATCCAAGAAGATGAGTACCTATTTCTTTTTTAACGATATTTAGGAGGATAACAGATGCTCGATATAGCTCATCCTTCAGATGAGTCCCTCTTCATATGTTTAATGAACCTGAAGAAGTAGGGGTTTGGTGTTGTGTGGGTCCTGGATATTGCACTCACATAGGTCCTTCGATGCATAGTTTTACAATCCCAAAGAAGGTAAAATCAGTGGTTTTTCATGTTTAGAGTCTGAAAATAATTTAAAGATGAATCCAAGAGTGAATTTTTCATAAATTTAGTCTCCCAAGCCCGAAAAAATTGTAAAACAATAAAAGGGAGAATTCTTCTAATCATGATTTATTAGAATATTCATTTTCGTAATTAGTCTCCTGAGGCCGAAAAAGAGATAAACTACCACTCGAAAGACGTCCTTTCAAAACATTTTTAACGAGAGTGAAAGGAAGAGAGTTCACTCAACAATCTTTTCATGTTTAGGGATTCTGAAAAGAGCTTAAAGGAAACTCCAAAGAGTTCATTTTTCGTACAACTTTTATGAGTTCAAAAAAAAGATAAAATTATACTTGGTAACTTATTCTCATGTATTAACGAGCACGAGAAACAACAAAGACTGATCTTGGTAACCTATTCTCATGTATTTACGAGCACGATAAAGAACAAAAACTAATCTCGTTCTAGAAAAGAATACTACGTTACAAGGGGAATGACCCCCAATCGAGGATCACTCCTAATAGTGTGTTTCTCTAAAGTTATTATGCCCCCAGTTTCTTTGGAAAAATCTAGTGGTTTTGCTCCAACATGGGGTCTAAAGGCTAGAGACCTACCCCCCAAGCGTCATTTCCTTCGAAGACTCTTCTTCTTTCCTCATTTAGGCGTATGATTACTAATAGGAACATTTTCACTAGGTGAAGGAAAACAAGGTTCAAGTATTCGATCCAGAGGGAGACTCGATTTGAATGGAGGGTGGTCTATTTCATTTTTTAATGAGCATGAGAGAGACAATGAACTATGCTCGAAGTGTTTGTTTCATTTTTTAATGATCTTGACACGGGAAAAGAACTATGATCTTCGAGACCAAGTACTACCAAAGGATCAGATAATTCTAAGGATTGTCGCACTATAGTCAAAATCATATTTAACGTGGAAACCTACGGGGTGGGATGAGAAGGCAAAGGAAAAATCCCCATGAGCGAGGAATCCTTAAGGAGACCTACTGCGACACTCTCAAAACTATTTTTTCCTAGATAAGGGACATTATTCGCCGCAACATTGTGGAGATATGGAGTTGTATAGTCAAGTTGGTCAACAATGATCATCTTTCCTTGATGGGGAAATCGTAAAATACGAAACACCGAAGATGCGATGGCAATCATCGCGTAGAACCAACTACAACCAAGTAACAAATTATAATCCAGGGGTGCATCAACCACTTCGATATCAATCAAAACAAGCTTACCCTTCAATGTCACAATGAAAGATTACAGGAGTCCGTGAGATTGGAAACCATGTCCATCAAACGTTGTCAAGGTGGTAGGAAATGGGGTAAGTTTAGGAGAACCAAGGGCTTTCCAAAAAGGAAAAGACATAACACAGGTGGAGGCTCCTTCATCCAAAATAGTGCAATGAATGTTCTTCCCACCAACCAAAATTTGAATTTGGAAAGCTAAGTGAAGGGAGAGCCTCTCTTTAAAGTAGTCCAGATTAAACATAATCATATTTTATTCCTCGGGATCCATAGCTCCAATGGATGACAACAAGGTTCTACGTTGAATTGGATAGTTCTATAGAACTTCAAGGGTTGACATAGCACAAGGAGCTTGTGTCGAATCTTCAACAATATTGTAGTTTTGGGCAACACAAGAATTTGGATTAAATGTTTCTTTGTGAATTGCACTCTTGGGTGGGCACAACACTGCATCATAAATTGGCTTCTCAATCTGAAGAGGATTAGAAGATGGAAGAGTGGATGTGGAGGGTTGATCGACAACCTTTCCTTTAGTCTGATCACCTGGAGGAGTGTCATAAGTATTTGTTCGATTCATGACATTAACCATCTTAAACATGTACACCTCAGAGGAACTCGTGGAAGCATCCCTATGGTGGGAATAACCCAAGTTGCCTTTTTGCGAAGGGACAGGGTTTTGTGCAACCAGATGTTGTTGTTGAACTGGTTGGGAGGTACCCTTCAGAAATTTAGTGATTGTCGCACGATCAGGGAAATATTTCGTGTAGTGGTCTTCCTCGTAGATCATGCAAGGAAACTTAGCCTTCCTATTCGGTTGAGTATCAACAGTATCTGTAGTATCTTGTTGGTTAGAAGATTTATTAGATTTACCCTTGTTTTTCTTCTTACCTCATGGTTGATGAGATGAAGTGGATTCGACCACATTCACCTTGGAGGTTTGAGTAGGAGTGGAAGTAGTTGTGGTGTTTGAAACGGAACCGGGATCTGTAGCAGGTCTTATCGGATCATTTAATGGGTGAGGAGCATGAGGGATTAGATCGTAAAGTGTATCGGACTGGGAATATACCAAGTCCAAATATTGTGTAGGACAGCTAGCCTTCTCCTTGGTAACAATGTTTCCCATAACAACATCTCTGGCAATGGGAGGCAAGAGAGACTTTGTAAACCAATCCACAAGGAGTTGGTCTAGAATTGGGGCCTTAATTAACCATCTTTGTTGTCTCCACTCATGAGTGTGATTAGATATGTGGGTGGAAGAGGATTGTTGAAGTGAATTCAAAAACTCTATACCGATCTCATACCATATAGGAAACTGAAAATACATCAGGAAATCCATGGAAAGAGACTTAAAGTCAACAAAGGAGTTACGCAGAAACTCAATATACCATTTTGTTGCTACACCTGTAAACTCTGAAAAAGTCTCAGACGAATGGAATCATTCATCAAAGAGTTGGAAGAACACCATTAATGAAAATTCATAACATGATTTTTAAGATATTCCCCAGGTTTTCCGTCGAAGTTCGGGATGTCAGACGGTAATTTGGCAGGGATGGCAGTCCAAAATGGGGCATGCTAAATGGGATCGTTTGTTAAATGTGACATATCTGGCAGATATAACGTAGCCAAGAATGGAAGTTGTTGATTAACCTGTGGATACTGGTGATAACCATATTGCGTGGAAACACCAGTAGTACCATATCCATGTTGTGGCGAGATTACAAAACTAAATGGTCCTCCCATATACGGTGGTTTCCCGGGTTGTCCACACATGTAAGGTGGTTGTTCGGTTTGTCCAACCATGTACTTTGACTGAACATATGGACCTCCTACATACTGAGATTGAACTTATGGTCCCCCCATGTGATGTGGTTGGCTTGATGGACCTCCCATATATTTTGATTGAAGGGATTTTTGTGTTGGAATCGTGGGGTTTACAGATTGATAGGGAAAATTTCCTTGCAGAGGAATGCTCACTGAATTGGGTTGAGCCCACAAAGGATTCGCAACTCCTATATATAGATGTACAGGATACATGCCAGTGGTAGTAGGGATATAAGGACTTGTAAGAGAGGTTTTCCCCAAGGCTTGTTGATGTCACAACCATGTGGGTTTCCCCCTAGTAAAATTTTTCCCTGCAACTGAAGGTTGCCTCTCAGTTGAAGGTTGGCATCCCATTGAAGATTGACCTCCAATGTAGGGTGTACTTGATGTGTGATATGGAGGCAGAGTAGCTTGTGTAACCATGGTTGTGTGAATGACTTGAGTGCCGAACATTTGACTTATGGAATGACCAAGTAAAGCACTTGGTGTGTGCATGTGTGGAAATAATGAAGCATGAATGTTACTGGACTCATGTATGAATGGATATGTATTCATAAACGGTTGAGTCGGGATCACCTAGGTCACTAAAGTTTCCAGTAAAAATGAAGCACCAACAATATCAACTACAGGAGTTGTGGAAAAATATGAGTTCCCAAGTCCTTCAGGAAAACCAAAAATCGGTGGGTTCATGCCAAAAGATGGTGTAGTGGTTGAATCGAGCGGTAAATAGTAAGAAGAATAGGCATCAAAATATCTCGTAGATAGTGGATTAGTGAGTGGTAGGATGAGTGGATCATTAAAAAGAGGATTCACATAAGATGCAAGGATTTCTGTGAAGGTTGTCACTGGTTCTTCAATGTGTTGGCCACTTCCAAGAGCGATTCTCCCACTCTCAGAAGGTTGATCTTCGATCATTCCTTTGTAAGAAACGTTGGGTTGAGGTTCCTGAATGTTAGGTTTTGATACCTTGTATACTATGATATCTTTGATCCCAAGGCTGACTATGAAATTCAAAGAAACACACTCCTATGAAAACTAAAAGAAATCAATCAAGCAACAGTAGGCTCAAGGATCTTCCAAAGACGGGATATCAAGCCGCCAGTTGTTATAGCAAATTTTTCATCACCCCATGCAACTTTCTTGGATGGCCTTTCCATTTCCCTATGTAGACTTGAAGTCTCCTTTGTGTACCTTTTAGAGCCAAAAAATCACATTTTTCTACATATACGCGCCCTACCAGTGAGACAACATGCATATATGCAGGTTGCACCACTACAGCCTACATACATCAGGTTTGGTGCTCAAAATTAAAAATTGTGTCGAGTTTCTATGTCACGTCATGAGATCCATGATCCTTGACCCTCGAAACTCTCTGACTCGGCCCTTCATTTCCATTTGAAGGCTATAAATTAAGCCATATCCAAGCTATCAAAGAGGAGAGAATTCAAATTTTGAGAGCAAAGATATTATGGAGAAATTTCACTTCACATTTAGACTACACCCCTTTATCCTTGAAAGTTTGAAAACATTGTTTAGACCCCAACCTCTTCCTTCTTTGGTGGAGAACCTCATTGTCTCCTTTATATGAGCTTGCCTTTGGCGCAGTATTAAAGTTGTAGAGGCCTAGCTAGAGGGACTTCGTTTCTCGGTTTCAATGTGTGTCATTACAAAATTTTGTCACTTATACACTTTTGTTGATCATTTTTAATAGAAATACTCTTTTCTTGTCCAATTGATATCTTGCAAATATTTGAATTATTATTCCATGGTCGTATTTGTCATTAATGAATTATGCTATTTTATATGCTAACATTATATATTATCACCATATTCTTGTGTATCTTGGTTGTTGAGGACAAGTTGTAGGTATAAAGCTTTGAGTTGTGTGCTCAATAATGGTCTTCATCGAACGTCCGGATGAGGTAGGCTCTTGATCTTATCTTGTTATAATTTTATTTATATAGCATACTTGGGATTATAGTTTATTTTTGTGTGTCATTCCATCTGTTATGGTTTATCCCATGCCATATAGTGATTTTCCTTGTAACACTAGCGAAGAAACGAGAATCAGTTACCCCGACCTCCATGTAACATCCCTTCTCGGTGCAAATAAACCTTGCTTTTTTGGGATCACCCTCCAAGGGTATTAAGAGTGTGATACGATGTATGCCTTAGGTACCATGGGAATCCCCCCACAGTAATCTCTGTAGATACCTAGGAAAGGACACTAAGTTTACCAACTCTCAGTCAGCCTCCGGGTGGGTATAGTTGACAATCGGGACCAAATATATGGTTAGGATATCAAAGTCTAAAGTTCTTCAAGAGAACCAAATAAAAGTGGACCGGTGAGACTCCAGAGGACCTAAGATGAATTTGGAGTTTATGAAGCACGGAGACCAAATGAAACTAGTGATTACTCAAGAAAAAACCCCAATATACGCTCTTTCTGCTACGATTGGTCAATCTTTGGAGGGGTAATCTTCACTTCTCTTTCACACGCGACCTCATGTTTAGACCCTGTTTGAGAGGGGCTTCCCAACTATGCTTATATGAAAGTTGGATTTGTGCACTCTTTAGTGCTCTACATTATGTTTAGTAGTCTTGGACAATTTACTCACTTTTCTAGTCCAAAGACCCTAATATTGCGTTATTGTTGGTGTGCTAAAACCAAAAAATGTTCTAGTTGATTTTATTAGTGTGTGGTTGATTTTAATGGATTTTACCAGAAGGGTTCACATAGACGAAACTAATGATGTGAGAGACACTCGACTCCAATAGAATGCAAAATAATGATATGCACTTCGTTCTTTTCAATGAATCCTATGTATGGGAAGGAGAAGAGTTATATTCTTCTTAACACATGAAAGCACTCAAAACAATGCAACTTTCAATTTCTGGTATCAATATGATGCCAAACTACCAAGCAATTTTTTCCGAAAACTGAAATGCACATGCAAAAATATCTTTTATTCCAAACATAAACCAAAACAAACTTCCTAATGAATGCAAAATGTATATTCATTTGATTATGTATGCAAGGAGATATGCAAATGTTTTATCTTCTTAACTTTCAAGTGAAATGAATACATCTATGTTTGACACAAAGAAGTACGAGAAAAAAAATCAATACAAAGCGCACTCAAAATGATGAGAACTAAAAGAAAACAAGTTGGGGATAAGCCATTTAATCAAGAATTCAAAGGTGCAAAAGAGAAAGAAGACAAGCACTCATGAAAATCCTCAAAACACGAGCAACAACAAACAATGTTCAAGACTGGGTTGTGGAAAAAAAGATATTCCTAATCATCCAGAAAAGCGAGATGTTTCAATGAAGAAATAAAGGCTCAATACCAAGCAACTTTGAAAACCCTAGTTGATGAATAGTCCTAAACAACCAGGCAATTTGAAAGCTTTTCGAGACGAAGATCAGAGCACCGAAAGGAAGGATGAACCAAGGGATCATGTTAACCCAAGGGGATCACAACTAGGAGAAAATTGCAAACTCAAAGAAGAAACATAAATGAGTGATAAATGTCAAATTCTCAGGAAAACAAAGTCAAAGACAATCCAGGAGTCTTTGAGGTAAAAACCTCTCAAAAGAAGATTGAGAAAAATCAAGCAAAAACGGGCACAAAAGCCTAAAAAATGAGACTGGAACCCCTATTCTCAAAGGGACAGAGCGCCATGGAACCCTGGTTTACACTACAGGGGAGCGCCAGTCAAGTAGATGGTGCCCTGGTGTGAACTGCAGGGGAGTGCCACTTTTCTGAAAAGTTCAAAAAATTGCTCAAAAAGGCTAAAATCTCAGAAAATCCAATCAATGACTCAGTGATCTCTTCAATAAGGAATATGGAAGTGGAGATAGATCAGAATCAAGCACCAAACAAGATCTAACGATAGGTAAAGGATTTATAGAATCCAAGGAAAGACTAGTCAAATTTGATCCCCAGTGGAGTCGTCAATTTTTGTTACGGAATGTTTCCCCTACAAACAACTGAAACTTCCCTTGGATTAGAAGATCCCTATACCAAAACAAAAACACTACAAGTGTACACTAACATCCCTTTAAACTCATTTTAACCAATCAGAAAGGGCATGGTGTACCTTTTTACGAATTTTGTCCTCTTTGCTTCCAATCCGTGAGCTTGATCTTCAAACCACTTGGCGCAACTTGATACCTGCAATAGGCAGCAAATAGAAACAATTATCTCCTACTCTAGTTGATTAGGTAAAACAAATTAATCTATGACAATTAAAGCAACAATAGACATGCATATGAAAGAATACACAAGCTTGAAGGAAATAGGCCAAGTATATTCAATGAGAACCCAAAAAAGAATACTTACAGACCACGATTGATGTTGCAATACCCTCTCCAAGCTCTTCTCAACCAACCCCTTTCACTAATATACCAATATCAAAATGATGATACTTTTACTGATTACCTCTTACTATATCAAAGGTTTGATATGCTCATATCTAGATCCCCCCTCTCCTTGGAAAATCCTTCAATATATAGGCTTGAGAGGCACAACCACCATGAGAAAATGAAGGATATGGTTGAGGATATGGCTCCTTGAGGTTTGGATTATATCCTAAGGTGAATCCATAGCATGGGGATTGAACATAACCAACCCCATCTTGAGAAAGTTGGCCCATAGAATAAGGTGGAGGATCCCCATTTTCCCTCAACAATAATGGCACTCCCATAGAGTGAGAGATAGAGTGTCATGACACTCCCTTAACAAGGCAGGGGGAGCATCGGTGCTCCCTAAACATGGCTAGGGGGGCACCACCCTTCAAAATTGCTAAAAAAAGGTCGATTTTTCCAAGAAAAATGTGTGTTTTGATCTTGAAATGATGGATTTCTTCCTCCAATATGACTTAAGGGTCATCGACAATTGTTTTCATGGTGTTGAGAGGTGGCTACACCTAACAAAGTGAATGTGACACTTGAGAAGGTACATACGACACGTGTGACAGTGCATGCGACACTTACCAAGGTGCATATGTCACTTTGCGACACTTGCGACACTTAGGGTGAGATATGACGCAAACCCCTTCTGACCCTCAGGCCGAAGTCCGCTCACAGGATCGTTCAAAAACCTTCCCCGAGCCAAAGTGGCTCTCTTGATTCCCTGCTGGAATCTCAAATTTCTGATCCACAGGTCCTTCTTCTTGCCTCACGGTCTTCTGCACACGACCATGAATTTCAGGTTTCGGAACCCTCAGGGTCCCAATGTCTTGAGTCCTTGACTCCTTAACCTCTTGATCTCCAAAATGTTGAAACGCCGAAATGACATTCACAGCAATTAGCCCCTCTGGCTATGCCCCTAGTCCATGTGACCACTCCTCATAAGACCACAGTCCTATTTCTTTCGAGATTTATCAATACGAGAGCCCGACCTCTTGTCAACGGGACTCCTGAATTCCCAATTTCCAATTTCCCGATGGACTCTTCCTTTCGGGACTTTCCCCAAAATCCTGGATTGATGCCATGTATCCTCCCTCAGATGGACGGTCCTCGTCGTTTCGCTATTTCATGACTTGTGACCCCTTGTGACACAATCTCCTTTGTCAACTCGAATCCCCGATATCCGAAATTCTGATGGACTCTCAATCTCCGCCACGTGTCCTCCACAGATGGATGGTCCAGATTATTTTGGGACTTCGCCGGGTGCGAAGTCGAAAAAACTCTTCCCTCTGTGTTTCCCGATGTCCGAATCCCCGAAGTGGGTGATCTCGCGAAACGTGTCCTCCTCCAGATGGACGGCTGCGAATCTTTTCGCTATTTCAGGACTTTCTCCGTGGAGTGTCCCGACCTCTTGTCCTCGATACCTCCGAAATCTTGAAGTCTGAAATCCCGATAGCTCAACTATTTCGGGAATTTCCTCCTCTGCTCTACGCTTAAGGATTAAACCACGTGCAACTTCCTGCCGATCCAACGACTGTCGGCAGTTTTGAGCAAGATCCAACGGTTCAGAATCTCTTCTGCTCTATGCGCTCTCCTTCTGCTCCTTGGACATGGAAACTTTCAATGGTCCAGGTCCCTTCGACTGATCCGATGGCAGTTGTGCTCCTCTCGAGCTTTATCCCTTCGAATCCTCAAAGGATTCTTTGACTCTTGTGCTCCTGCATAGTCTTTTCACCCAAAGTGTTGTCTCCTCTGAGCTTTCCCATTACTCAGATCTCTTAAGGGATTTTACCCTTCTTTCTTCTCCTACAGATGGAGAATTATGATGCCCTCCTGGAAATCCTTCGTTCAAGCAACCTATTGCTGAGTCTTTCAGGGTGTTCAACAACCCTGTGAAGATCCTTCTCCTTGGACTCTTCTTCAAATCCAGAACTCAAAGAGTTCTTCCTATGCTCTCTGGCACCTACTCAATGCCCTCCTGGCAGAGTGTCTAGAATCCTCAGTGATTCTAACTTCTGTCGAACTCACAGCAGAGTTCTTCTTCAGCACTCTTGCACCTGCTCAATGCCCACTTGGCAGAGCTTTACAGAACTCCTCAGAGATTCTATCTGCAACTATGTCTCTCATACACAGCCTTACCTCCAAGGTATTCAACAACCTTGAGGTCTTCCTCTGAGCCAATGATTTTAGCTATCGTGCCCTCCTGGCACGCCTTTGTCTGAACCCATAGAATTCAGAAATGCACCCTCTCTGCACGGCTATCAAAACCCGTAGCGTTCTGTCACACCCTCCTAGTGTGAAGCCTCAAAGACTTCTAACCCTGAAATCAAACAACCCCTGCAACTGCATTCCTAACATACATCTACAACATATAAAGAACACACATAGACATTCATTCAACACAGAAATACTTGCAGGAAAAACTGTTTCTGTTTATATTAATAAAAATGCCTCTTTACAAAGGTGTTCTGAGCGCGAACTTTAACAGAGTCTCAGCTCCTTCTCTACTCTCTCAGCGTACTCTACTATCTCTCTCTTTGATAATACAAAGAAGATCTCTCGATCTTTTACATGAGGGGGCTCTTTGAGCTATTCCCTCCAAACTCACCTACCTTATTCAATTACATTGAATGGGCTTTCTAGTCTAGAATCGGATCTAGATCTCAGCCTTACAAACATTCAAGGCTATCTACTCTAATGCCTACGCAAAGGCACGACTCCATGGCTCAACAGCCTACAACATTAATTACATTCAAATTTCAAATTTTGAAATGAGGGTTGCGCCCCTCTTCATTGAATGCGTGCACTAACGTGGGCTGGCTGGCTGGATAATTGACGTGGAGAGATGCTCCTGCATCAAGATACCTAGGTGTGCAATTTTGGTGTGTAACAGATCGATATTTAGTGTATAACCTCTAACATTCATAAAATCTAGGTATATTTGTTCTTGCTTGAAAAGATCACATTTCTTCATGTTTACTTGCAACTTGTTTTGTTGAAGCATTTATGGCATGTAATGTTGTGGCACTGATGTCAAGTTCTACAAAATATAAACAATATTCATTAAGGTTATATATTGGATTTCTGGATATAAATTGTGTAAGCAATTTTGAAATGTCCAACATTTCAAGTGGACACTCCACCCATCATCGAGGGCTAATGAAGCAATGATGATTGAAAAAAGTGTCAAGGGAAGGCTTATAAAGAATAAAATTAATATGAACATTGGGGACAAAGTAGACAAACTCTAGTTGTTATAATTTTATCGATTTGAATTAATGAAAAGTTAAAATTATTAATAATTAACCAAAAATAAAATAAATAATTAAATAATAAAATAAAAAGATTATAAGATAGGTGAAAAGTAATGAGGAAAGATTCAATTAATAGTATAAAAGGTTAAATAATGAAATAATAATAATTAAATAATCGAAGAATTAAATATTAAGATACTTTGCATCCATGAACCTAACCTTCATGTTAAGATTACAAACTTCAACTTTGAGTATGTTAATGTCACTACAACTTGTCCTATGTTTCCTTCTTCGTCCTTCTTGGTATGAGGATGACTCTTAACCACAAATTGTATAAAGTTCAACAACTACATGGAAAATAATGCTTTGATACCAATTTACACCCAAAATATGCTTTGTAGAAATAAACACAACCATAACTATAATTCATTGTTCTTACATATACATCCAATATTTATGTTGTTTATATTATTGTAATTTTATAAATATTTTTTATTAAATATTTGTAGTTGATATATTTCTTAAATTTATTTTCTATAATATATATATATATGAGAATAAATTTAAGAAATATATCAACTACAAATATTTAATAAAAAATATTTATTAAATTACAATATGAATAACATAAAACTTCATAACAAGGTAACATAATTATCAATAAAGTATTCCCACACACATATATATATATATATATGAAATATATCAACTACAAATATTTAATAAAAAATATTTATAAAATTACAATAATATAAATAACATAAAACTTCATAACAAGGTAACATAATTATCAATAATGTATAACGTCAACCCTTTTACATTTCAAATAAAGTAAATAAAAACACCATTCAAGAAATACAAGCATGTTTCATCTTATTAGTCCTTGCCCTTCGGGCTAGGGAGTATTAGTAATCGGTTTTGAATGTTTTTATTAGTTTGGCATGGAAACTAATCATTTAACCCAAAGTTTTAATCGTCTCATACAATTTTCTAATTAGTTTTTAAGATTTTTTCCTAAGTTTTTAGTTTGAGGCCTTATTTGGCCTCTTATCGAGGCAATCAGGCTTCAAACTTAGACAATTAGAGGGCAAGTTGAAGGCAAATTGGATATGTAGCAAGTAATTTGAATTAATGCTAAGTTTCACATTAGCATTAATTCAAAACATTAAATGCTTAAGGTTTTCAAATGCATAAAACATATTCCACGAGGGGCAGTCGCTTTGGTGCCTCTTTGAGATGTCAATTGTCCCTTGCCCTTCACCTCCACCTAGTCACTTGCATGTAGCTTCACCTCCACCCAGTCACTTGCATGTAGCTTACAAGCAATATAATTCATTGAAGTGCTCGTCTCTGGCAGTCAAACTGTCTCTCTCACTGATTCTGATTATTGAAGTTCTTGTCCCTCCCACTGGTTTTGATTATTGAAGTTCTTGTCCCTCCCACTGGTTCTGATGGCTGGCTAGATGTGCTATAGGATATGGCATCTAGATGTGTTGTAGGAGATGGCATCGTTGGTCAGGATTTCTGAGACGAAATGCACGCCCACCTTTATTTTTTAAGCCTCAACGCCCTTGTCCTTTAGCAAGAATGCACAGCCACCTCTATTGTTTCCCTCGTCCTTCAACAAGAATGCACACCCACCTGTACTGTTGAAACGTCTATCCTTTTCCAGGATTTCTGTCAGCTATCTGGCATTTTCTCTACAATTCTCCACAGTCAATTTGTATCCATGCATCAACACATAATCCTTGTAAGTCAATTTATTATGAAACACTCAACAAGCTCATCATATTATGCTAAATAGAAAGTGATCAACCTGGTTGAAGTTGCATATGTTTTTGTCAATGTTTTTTCGAATAATTCATGAGCCATTAAGCAAGAATAATGTCCAGGTCGATATTCATTTTTCCTAATGAAAGATTTTGTTCTCTAATCAATGACTTTTCCTGACAAAAGATTTTGTTCAAAAGTGACGGAACGCAAGCATTGGGCGATCTAATGACCCAAAAGGGAATTGGAATGATCGACGCAAAAATCTGAAAATAAGGGAAATGAAAATGGTAAGTGGATGCGAGTGTCCAACTCTCTTTCTTAAGCAGATTTACCTGACAAGAAAGAATGTTGAGCAGATATTGAGGTAAGAGAGTGCATTTCTATAACGTTTGAGTCGAGCAATTCAATTATCAACGTATTAACCACTTGATTAAATGAGTGGATTTCTGAAATGTTACAATTGTTCTCAAATCCAAAATAAAATTCAAAGTCAAAATAAGCTTAGTTAACTTTATAGATTTTATTTCCCACACATTATTGATTATGGGATTATATGGGATCTGCTAAATAGCTAACTCCCTAAGGCTAGTTGTTGCAGCAACGAAACATGTATATTATCATAATTTGCTAAACTGGATCATATGGAGCAGAAGTATGATAGCTCAATCAATGTGATTTCGCTCTCAGAAGCAGAGATGAAGGACACATAGGGTGAGAAAAATATGAAATAGTAAAGGAGTATATGGTGGGAAACACAGCGATGGACCATAAGCCACGAGATGAAGCAATCAAGGGTTTCACCCTCATCAATGTTGCCACCATCTCGACTTATGATATTAATTATGGCATGATAATTAGAGTCATCAGAGGTTTTTTAAGATACTAATTATGGTATGATAATTGTAAGGTTAGCTATGGTAGGATGGCATGGTTAGGTCTTAGAAAAACAAGTTTCTTTTTATTTTTGGAGATATACAATTTTGTTTTCCAAAATCCCTCTGTGAGGTTAAACGAATTGTTTTTCTAAATCTGAGACCCAGTAAGGACTCGGTGTAAATTGTTTTTCTATTATCAAGAGAACCTATCTAGCTACTTAAATTTTGAAAAAACAATTTAGCTAATGCTTGTTCAATAGTGAACTGAGCTATTTGGCGATTATTCAGAAAATTAATCGTTCCCAGTGAGATTTTGAAATTGTTGTTGAAACCATAGGATTGAAACTGGTTTATTTGTGGAAATAATGAAACTGGTTTATTTATGTTTCCAACTAACAAATTCTCTGTCTTAGTTTTTACATTTAAAGGATGAGGGTTGAGGGATTTGGATCCAGAGATGGGATCCCTAGACAAGCATGCATCCCTACGGGGGATATATAAGGACCTGAGCTATCTAGTTTCATAATGGGCATGCTTTTCTTGTTTTGTGGTATAGAATACAGAATGGGTTCTGTTGTTATCGAAGCCTACCCTATTAACCAAGAGTAATCGATCAAGAGCAACCAAGGACCAACCAACCAAAAAAGAATGAAATAGAACAACTTTCACGTAGCTCAGGTAATACCTTAGTGATTATGAATTTTCTTGTACAGTTATAATGTCGGCTGAATGAATGCTCTCTTACCGGTCGGGTGAAAATAGATAGGGCTTCTATTCCCTTTCATTCTCGAGTTGACCTTTCAGCCTAACACAGAGCTCAAGATTTTGCAGGCATGGGAGCTAAAATCCAGCCTAATGTTCTAACTAGCTTCTTACTTCCTGCACAGTCTGGTTCGTGCTTCGACTGGAGTCTAAATTCACAATTTTCCAACTCCGCCCTACGCTACCTTTACCTCTTATCTACCCCGACTCTCATTCCTATTGATCATGTTCTAATTATGCTACCACTTTAATAACTATTTTTGTGACTAAGCGACCCTAAATCTCATTGATGGATCACCCCTTGCAACCTTAGGGAGTAAGGCAGGGGGCACCGACCGAACACGGATTCATTCTATTTATTGACCGGGTATTCTTAGGCCACTAAAGCAACTACCGCCCACCTGTCCCTAACTGAACGAGTGCTTCATACTTCTGTCAACTGACCTACCCAAGTCACAAAAATAATAGTAAGAATCACATAGGCTCGACCTTTTTATCGAATAATAGGAAGTTTTTTATTAAAGTTTCTCCAATCTGCAATAGTGGAGCTTTGTACCTCTTATTTCTTTCTTTGGTGGATAAAATACCAAGCTACTTCAATTTACGAGTAAGTGTTTACTGGACTGGACTGGTAAGTCAGCCACATTTTTTCTCTTATGATGCCACAGAATAAACTCAAAAATTCTAGAATAGATGGTGGGATTCTTTTTAAGCATGAGTGTTTGATCCTTTTAGTTTATTGATGGTCCCCTCGCACTCAACAGGTCTGATTCCTTAGTTCGCCAAGTCTCGAATGAAAGTCCAAGTTTGCCCCTACTATTATTAAAGTGCATCCCCATGCTCAACCGACTTAATCAATGGTTTTTTCTCTCCCATCTAAGTGATAGAGAGAGATAGCACAGCCAAGAATGGGTAATATTTTCAATCTCTATGTCTCCTACTGGCGACCACTCGATCCCACTAATCATCTTGGATTGCCCGCTAACCCTTAAATCATAATATAGGTCCTCGACCTTTTGGGTTTGGGGAATCAATCTATTAATATCAATTCATAACAGCGGACTCCTCTATTAGTTTATTTATTAGTTGTTGATGGGCTCATTGTTCCTCTTAAACCAATAAATAAGTGTTCGAGCATTTGCCTAACACTATTAATATGATTCTATTTGTTTATCTATTTCTCTATGAATAGATAGGATTCTAATGAGTAAGTCGGTTGCAACATATACTTTTCTAAACTCCAATCTCACTCCTAATTTCGACCGGCAGAATCAGATTCAATTATAGCGGCCCTAGACCTTTTTAATCCCCAATTAATAGTAATTTTTTTTAATAGTAGTTAGTTAATAGTAGTCAGTCAATAGTCGGCCTTTTAGAGAAACCTTCCTCTATTGAATCCTAATATCCATCCATCTATAGCTTTCTACAACTATGGGCTTTAACAAATAAATCAGCTGATGGAGAATCCTATTTAGTAATCTGTCCATCTGGAATCCGATCTTGTTTTACGGGCCCCTTTACTAGTAGGCAGTCGAACATCATTTTCTTTTTCTTAGTTAGGAGGCCCCTTTTCTATTTAATTTATTCACGTACAAAAATTCTTGCAAACTAGAGCTAGAAACTTGTTTTTCTCTCTGTAGCGTCATTGGTTTGAATTACAGTTCTTGGTGCTATTTCCCTTCTTAATAGGGACTTGTTACTCCACAACTCCCCTTGTTTATTTATATCTAACTATAATGTATTAATATACAAGTGTTGAGAAGATAAAAATATATTTATTTATATTTAACCATAATGTATTATTTATTTATATCTAATTATAATGTATTAATATACACATGTTGAGAAGATAAAAAGATATTTATTTATATTTAACCATAATGTATTATTTATTTATATCTAACTATAATAATGTATTAATATACAAGTGTTGAGAAAATAAAATGAGAAGATATATTATTTATTTATATCTAAATATAATAATGTATTAATATACAAGTGATGTATTAATATACAAGTGTTGAGAAAATAAAATGAGAAGATATATTATTTATTTATATCTAAATATAATAATGTATTAATATACAAGTGTTGAGAAAATAAAATGAGAAGATAAAAAGAGAGGAAAAAAAAATAATAAATTCTATTATGATTTTTTATCTTCCACTCATAACCGTTTGTCAAATTATCTATAGATCACTATATTGCATGGACATTGCATACCTCATCATTAAATGCACTTTGCTTTATCAAATACAACATAATTAAACAATTTTTAAATAACTTTGATATTCATATAGTTTATAATATTTTTCAAACATATTTTCTAATAAAATTTTCCATAAATATAACTAATTAAAAAAAAATTTGTGTTCTTTTAAATCGAAAAACAATGATTTGGTTTTATATTACAAAGAAATTACTTTAAGTGATAAAAAATAACTTTTGATTAAATAAAAACTTAAAAATAACTTTTGATTACTTAAAAAGAAACCATCATGGTCTTTTTTTTTAGTTACACAACAATTGTTTGACTTTATATTATTTAAATTACATCTCAATTTTTGAGTTTATATTCTAAAGTCCTTATCTTAATTTAATAATAGAAAATAACTTATAAAATGAAGTATTATATATTTTGTTATTTTAAATTGGAAAGTAATTGTTTGATTCTATATTACGAAGATTAAGAGTCGTTTAATTTTGCAATAAATTTCTATTTAGTAGTTAAAATTCAATAATATAAAAGGTTGGAGTTTTATTGATTTTGATTTCTGATTGAATTTTGAAGATTTGGATTGATTCAAAATTGGGCAAAACTTCTAATGACATTACTTTGCATGCATTCGGCTAGGACTATGGTATAACTTTATTCTTGATTAGAATTTCTATTGGACTATTATCAAATTTGTGGTTAGAAAGAGAATCCATTTACTACAAGATCAGCTTATTCCATAAAGGCTCTACCTTGGTTTTAGTGATATAGGAGAGATATTTTTCATCCTCCATCGTTTTAAAAATTACATTTTCTATCCTTCCATGGTGTTTTATGTCTAGTCTTGTGTCCAATTTCAATATGAAGTTCATGAGAGTTTATTCTTATTTTAACACTATTAATTTATTCTTTAATTTTCATATAATAGATAGATCATTTTAATATTTTAGCTTTTATTATTTATGGTCTTCTTATAGTATATTATCTTTCTCTTATTCTCAATTTCTTCTTTACATCACCATTTCTCTTTAAATTTAGTTCTGTTAATACTTCTAATGGTATCAATACTTTTAAGGGAAACCTCATCATTTATCTAAATTTAATGGTTAAGGAAAAAACCAATATCTTTAGCCTACACTCTCATATGTTTGAGTTGACTTTTACTAGTATTTGAAGGAATGCTAGGAAGCCTCTCATTGTTTATGTTCATTAGTTTGTGCTTGTAAAATAAGTACCTGGCGATAACCTTATTCAGAATTGATAGAATCTCAACTTACAAACTCATAATTCTTCCTTAGGGAAACCCTTCAGGCACTCTCTAACATTATGTGAATGGCACCCGGGGTAAATTCCATTAGCATACAACATGTATGTCTAACCCCGAGGGACCTAGATGGATTTGACCTCATCACGTCCTTCACCTCCTTGGTCATTACAACTTTGGCATGGCAAGTCAAACCACATGAGCTAACCCTTGGGGATATATATATATATATATATATATATATATATATATATATATGTAATAACTACAACATTACTATATGGTGTTAATACATTTTGTCAATTGAATTTAGCCCAAGTGGTTATGGGATGAAGTATTACCCTCCTCACCTAAGTTCTATTCTTTTTATTCAGCTGGTGTATGGATGCATGAAAGTGAACTGCTTCTTTCTCAAAGTTCCATTCCTGTCATATGTTGCCATGCAATTAAAGAGACAAGTCTCATCTACCAGGAGCATGATTTCCACCTACTTCCTATGCAAAATCGTGGTATGACAGATGGATGAAAGATTGGGAACCGTCAGATGGACACGCGTCACTTGAGAAGGATCTCGTAAATATCACCAGCCATCAAAGTGTTTAGCCGAACCTGCCTTCCCTACTTTACGGCGCTTACTATCTGCTCTATGTTTTCGGTCCCTTCCAACTCCGTCCTGCGCTACCTGTTGTTGACAATCCTTGTGCCCTGAAGATTATAAAATTTACCTTGGGTACCATGCTTGAAATGAAGGAAAGTACTTGAGAGTTTGGGAGTTTTCCCCAGACAATGTAACTTGGAAAAAAAAATAGTGGCAATACATTCCATTTCCATATTCTTATAAACTTTTTTAAGAGTTGAAAAAATAAACAAAATATAGATTGACTAGAAACTTGAATTATTTGGACCTAGTCACTACATCCTCCAAACTAATGAAGATATGATGTATACCCCAAGGTTGGTAGAGATTTTGGGGAGTGATTCTAGTGAAGGGACCTTCACATAGTCACTACATCCTCCTAACTAATGGAGATATGATGTATACCCTGGTAGAGATTTTGGGGAGTGATTCTAGTGAAGGGACCTTCACATGATCTACAAGGTGGGTAAGCAGACCCTAAAAAAATACTTTACTAGAGGAATTTAACTCATTCACATGTCATCCTAAGATTAAGATGGTGAGGGGATTGCTAGATTTATTCCCACATTTACAAATAACTAGTATGTATTTAACAACTTCAACATAAAAGGAAGTCCTTAGGTAAATGTGTCTCTGTGCATAGCCTTGAATTATGATCTTTATGTCTCTAATTTCTCAAATGTTGTTGCCATGAGAGTCTTCATCCTTGTCAATTCCATTGAATCATTTACCCTTGTGACTCCAACCATTGAAAACAATGAAACACCGAGAAAATGTATAATTGAGGGCAAAGGAGATGTAGAATTGAATGCCCATATGAATTGAAATGTCTTCTAATAAACCAAAAAGAGAAGAAACTTGAAGGCATAATTGAAGTAACTCACAACAAAACGTATAACTACAACTATATTTAAATTTTTGTTTGGAAGGTGATGACATCATTACCGTCCCTCCTTTTCCAAACCAAAATAGGCTAAAGGGATTGTAAAATTATTTCAATGCACAATTCTATTTAAAGTTAATTTCATGACCATGGTTTTTGGATTAGTATAAAAAAAACCACTGAGAATTTAAAACTAATAAATTTGTAAAAATTGTGATTAAAAAAACTGAAGATTTATTTTTAATATATTTTATTAAAATGTATTTTTATCACTTTTATAATTTAATTATTTAAAAAATAATAATTGACTAAAATCTTATAATAATTTAAATTTTCATTTTATGTATTAATTATAATATTAAAATTTAAAAATATATATATTCAATTATAATATTAAAATTTAAAAATATATATATTCAATTATAATATTAAAATTTAAAAATATATATATTCAATTATAATATTAAAATTTTAAAAATTATATATAAATAAATTTTCAATATCTTTAAAATACACATCATAAAGAAATAAGAATTATATTAAAAAGAAAAAGAAAACAAATGAAATTAGCAACAAAGTTGTTTATATCTACTTCTTAAAAATGTTTTAATGTAATAGTTTATGTAATTTAAAATAAAAAAAGACATTGGTTGTTCTATGTTTTTGAAAGTTGGCTCTCTCTGGTTTTGTAGGAAGAGGTACCTGGTTTTTGTGTCTTTTATCTTTCACATTTCGGAAGAGGATTTGGGCCAAAGTTTTGAGGTCCTCGCTCAGGACGTGCTTGTGTTGTGTTGGGCATGTGGTGTTGAGTAACACTTTGAGGTCCTTATCAGGGACTTGCAGTGTTGGGTAACACTTTGAGGTCCTTATTGGGGGCATATTTTTTCCTTTCTTTTTTCAAGATTATGGTATGGATGATGAGAGAAAAGAGTTTTATCTACCTTTTTCGGGGGGTTTCTTTTTTGTAGCTTTACTTGATGACTTGATTAGCCACTGTCTATATAGTTTCTATTTGAACTTTGGTACCTCCAAGTCTTTGGATTGGCTTTGCCTTATAGTTGTATTCTCAGTAAAGAAAACAATTATGTATCACTATAATGAGTAATTTTATGTTGAAAAAAAAAATTAAAATAGAATTAAATAATTCTAGATATTAATAACTATTAAAATAACAATAATACTATAAATTTAGATTTAAAATTTGTGTATAACTGTCTAAACACATTTACTTTAAAATTTTCCTTATATAAAGGAATTAAATTTTTTAATCGTGTGTTAAAACTGGAAATAAAACCAGAGTAACAAAAACACTTTATATAGAAGAAAAAAGTGTCATTATAAATTTCCTTATTGCGTTTCATAGTTATTAGTATAGGAAATGTGTTATTAGATCATTAAGTCTAATCAGAAATCATTCACATTCTTGTACAATTGAGTCACTACAAAGTATTGTTAGTTTACTTTATTTTGTATTTTCTTTAATATATTGTATTTAATATAACATTAAATAATTAAATAATGCATGATATAAGTTCTAATTTTATTTTGTATTTTAGGTGATAAAGTATGTTATAATATAAATATAAATTTAAATTAGTTAATTATAATTAAATTTATATTTAATTGTTAAAAGATAGTGTAAAATATATTTTAATTTCAATTTTTCATGATTATATATATATAATTTTTGGTGGAGTCATAACTACCATCAACTCAAGCTAAGATGGCATAAAGATGCTGGGTCTTAGCTAAACTATTGGGGAATCATGTAAGACACCATTTTGCACAATAAATATACTATTAAAAAAAAAATCAAATCAAATTTTTTAAGGAGAAAATGTGGTGTGATAAAGAGTTAAAGAAAAAAGAAAATTAAGGTATTATAAGGATGTAATCAACCCTAATCTAGAAGATCAAAATTATCAAGTATAAATAAAAAAATAAGCATTTCTAAGATAAGAACAAATTCTCACGAGCTCTATAGTAACACTGGGTTTTGGTCAATTTGTGGGCTTTGGTCAATTTGTGACACTAAGAAGGTTGAAGATGAAAAGCACTTTCTCTTAGATTGTCCAACTATACCCATATTAGATCTCATTTTCAAAATATTTATGACACTACCAACCTTCCTAACCTCTTAACTCAACAAAAGTATGGTGATCTTGGAAAGCTTTTCTTAATGTTTTTCTAGCACAAAAACAATTCGGTCTTAGTGGAGATTAATCATCATCATCATCATCATCATCATCATCATCATCATCATCATATATATATATATATATATATATATAAACTTCAAGTACTTCTTCAAAGCCTTATTACCCCTCTTTGCAGCCTTCTCCGCCTTCATTCACTAATGAGCCTTCTTGTTCCCCTACTTATTAACAGCCCTCTTCGCCTGATACACCTTATGCTTCTATGTCACATAACTCGTACACACCTTACGCTTTTGAGCCTTCTGCTTCAGATAATAGCGATTAGACTTTGCAGGCTTCTTACCCTTCTTCTCTGTATGCGTAGTCTCTGACGGTCAATCGTAATACTTAGTCATACGGTCATCGATGTAGCGATAGCGCTACTGCTTTGAATAGGTGCAAGGCGTATACGTATTAGTATTTATATTGTTGTGATTCGTATCAGCAGTCTGACCCGGATTGTGTGATGAGTTGTTCTCTGCATGGCAATCGTACTGCTTTGAATAAGGTAGTACCCCGTGATTTGTCTTTTTATTTATATAGTAAATGATATTTTTTATCAAGAACATTTTATAGACTCATTTAAAGTCACAAAGATTTACATCTGGATGGAGAAGATAATAATCATTCCTCCCAACTACCTAAACTACATCTCATAAACATATAAAAAATAATATTATATTTTTCTAAAATAAATTACAAAATTATTTAATTTCAATTTTTAATATAAATTAAAAAATATTTATTTAATTGTTGGACATGGGATATTGTTCGGAATGGCATATGCCTTAAGCTCTACTATAACTTCGTAATAAAGTTGTCATTCATTCAAATTACAGTGCAAACATGCTTTAAACTTTGTATAATTGTATAATAAAACTTTGTCATTTATTGAAATTACATTTCTCGTCATCGTGATCATAGTTAGTTAAAGTTAGTGTCACACACTAACTTTAGTGTCCCCTGTCTTTTTAGACAACATGGAGTTTGTCTTTATGGTTCATATTTATTTCTAGACGATTCTTGGTTTTTCTTATATTTTGTATCATTGGGTATGATTGTTAATACTGATAAGACTAAGGTCATGATTATTAAATCCAATAAGATCCTTTATGATACCTTGGTATATGACAACAACAACTTGGAGGAAGTGACTTCATACAAATATCTTGGAATTGATATTCACCACAAGCTTAATTGGAATTATAGTATTGAGAAAAGGATTATTGGGGGATGGAAAGCTTATTATGGGC
>ML783410.1:807850-828480 GCA_009831015.1 Picea engelmannii | reverse complement strand
GTGGTTAACCCTAAAATAAGGAAAATAGGTTAAGTGACCTAGAAATGGGTTAAGTAACCTAAAAATGGGTTAAGTGACCTAGAAGATGAAAGTATAAATAAGAATCTAGGATCTCTTGTAAAATGCACATTTGGTAAGAATCCTTTATGGATCAATGGAGAGCTTCTTGTGAATATCTTGTGGATTATTGATGGAGAGTATCTTATTGGTGTGGATCTCTTGAGCATGATTGAAGATCTATTCTGAGGAAGAGAGCGAGAGGAGGATCTCATGGACGTATCAAAGTTTCGGCAATGTCGGATATCTTGACGGAAAAAGTCTCGGAGTCACAGAAAACCCTATTTTCTGATGCCCATGCGGGCTGTCTGTGTATAGGGTGCGTGTACACGCGGGCTGGCTATGTATAGGGTGAGTGTACACATGGGCTGACTGTGTACAGGGAGCGTGGACTGAATAACCTCATGGATATTTGTGTTTGAGCTGGTGCCAAGCTCCTAGATGATGAGGTAGGTTCCATATCTGCATTCTATGGCCTCATATCTATCACTGAGACACTGGTATGGTTACATTATTGTCTTGATAGATACTATTGTTTGATATGTGTGAATGCTTAGGGAATTCTTGCTATGGCTTCTATGATGTGGCTCCATTTGGTTGATTTGGTTGATGGAGTGAACATCACTCTTGTGATTCAGTTGTGACATGATTGCTATGGTACACTAGTTGTTTATACATGATTGAGATAGCATTCATATTGATTTGTTGTGGAGCATGAGCAAGATTTTGGAGAGTTTGGATGTATTGTGACTGGTTGTGGGTCAGTTTGGACAGTGGAAGACAGAAGAGAAAGTGATTGCAGGTTGCAGAGGATCTGAGCATGTGAAGTAATGAAAAAACCTAAGTGCTCAATATCATACGCTTGTTACATTATACACTGGTCGTGTTCACACACGGGCTGTAGTGAGCCAGGGCATGTTTACACACGGGTTGCACTACTGACAGGTCGTGTACCTGTTGACAGATTGATATCTGTTGAGGATTTTTGCCTCATCTCAGTTGGTGCTGAGAATGTAAGCTTAGTCTTGCATATAGAGTTGGTGCTCTTGTAGAGTTGTACTCTATTCAGTTGTTGTTGATAAACCCAAGGATTGTAGTCCGTAATAAAAAGAAAATTGTACATACATCTTGTGTTCTTTGTGTCCATTATGATGATGACTTGTTGATGATATATTGCTGATATATGTTGTTGATATGTGCCTACATCTAACTGGTTATAAATGACAACAATGAGTAATGAATAAATGTTGAATGCTAATAGATAAGTTTTGTGCAAGAGGGAAGTTTTGGGAAAAAGAGCCCCAAACTCATTCACCCCCCATCTAAGTGTGGTAGGTGTGTCCAACATTATGTTCACAATTATCCTCCTGCTCATATGGATGTAAATGTTCATCACAAACCTGATCTCCAATTCTGTCATAGGGCCAAAAAATTTCTTCAATTTCTCTAGCATCAACAAATAACTGTTCTAGTGATGAAGATCTCCTTTCTCTGAGATAAAAAAACAAGATCAAGGTGTTGAGCTTCTATATAATACAACATGGCAACAGTTTCAGAAGGTTGAATATCCTTAGGTATACTGTAATAAAAATTGTGAAATCTCCTGTTGAATGTGGTAAGAACTCCATTCTCCCCCCTCTTTAAAGTATTTTATTCACTTAGTGTTGATCAAAATATTTGTTTTGACCCCAATATCTCAAAAATGTATCATGAAAATCAGTCCATGAACCAATGGAACAATCTTCCAAATTTCTAAACCATAATGCAATGTCTCCAAATAAAGATTTGCAAAATATCCTCATAACTACATCGTCATGCATAATTTCAAAATTATCAATGAATTTATCAAAATCTTACAGGTGTTTCTCAGCTGCAACATGGTTTTCTCCACTGAACATAGGAAGATACTTGAAAAACTTGAGAGGGTAAGCATGAAGAATAGATAGTATCTTCAAAGGTCTAATAATTTCTCTTCTTATTATGGAATGAAATTCAATAGGTTGAATACTAGGTTCAACATGGATCACAAAAGCTAAATCAACTTTGTTTGCTACAAGCTGACATGATTATTCATGTTCAGGACAAATTGGTATATGTAAATCATTTTTATCATAAGGTTCGGCTAGAGAAATTAGATCAAGATTTATAACATGAGAAGATGATAAATCTTCTTCCAATGAGGGATAAACAAATGAAGGCTTATGGTCATGGGAGTAAACAAAGCATAGGATGATTATTTTCACATGTAAGGGAAAATACAAGAAAGAGCTAATGAAAAATAGTATAAGTTCTTGAAATAAACTTATGACCCAATACCTTATTTTTCCCTTTAGTTCTTTCATCTTTCTATCGGTTGGATTCTTCCTCCAGTGGATTCTTCAATCGTGAAATCGCAAGGTGAAAGATTGCAGTCACTCCAATATCTAATCCTTGTTCACCATCAAAGATTAGAATTAGTTATTGTCATTCTCCTAGGGAAAATACTTTGTTTCTTCATCCCCGACAACGATGCCAAAAGATGTTAGAGCTAGAAGTCATCTCTAGATTGCAATAGATCCAAACCTACCACACATTATTTATTTCAATTGTTTTTTGATTTATTAATTTCAAGAATGAGAAGGATAAGGTGAAGAAATATACAAAGTCGAAGACAAAAATAAATACAAGGTCAACGATTAAGACCATTGGGCATGAAGTCTCTTGACATATTTCATTGATCAGAGGTAATTAAACATGTTATCAGACAAGAGATTGATAATAGTATGGATGGGTTGAGGAATAAGGAAAACAACTATGGAAGACACATGCATCACTATCAGATCATACTTGTATAATCCATAAGACTGAATATTCGATTAACATAAATTCTTTCTAAAAATGAATAAAAATACTTAAACAAATCCCATAAATAATAGGTAGATACAATGAGTCTCAACAAACTGTAATTTATTCAAGTAGGAAGAATAATAATATGGAAACAAAGATAACAACTGATAAGCCAGGTCCTCATAGATCTTTGATGTTGAAATATAAGAAGGAAAATTTCCCTTTGGATTACAAATAAAACACACACAATCCTTCGCTCCAAAGTCCCTCTCTCTGGCTTCTCTTCCTCCCTTTACATGCTTATTTCATTTCTTATATAGAAGAGGAGTTAATTACAATGATAAGGATCGAATACAAGAAAAGAGGATCTAGGATCCTGCTTTTAAAGCATAGAATCAATTTATAGAATCAAAGTCCATCCTAGATCCTATTTTTAAGGAAATAATTTGACTAAACTTAATCTTCAATTTATGCTCGATCTCCAGCTGTTGACTAGTATTGATAGGTGTTGATGATATAAATTGAGCTCGAGAATGCTTCTAGAACCATTGAACCATTCACATGTTGATCCATAACTGTTTCCTTTGAATTTGGAGTTGCTCCTCAAAATCTGGGACTTGAATGTTGAGAATGTGGATCTTCAGCCTTTGAAAAATATGAAATTAATTAATGAATATTGAAATTGATATTCATACATCGGATTGAATGGATCCAATCTAAAGTTTCCAACTCATTAGTTCAACATTCTTGACTCTGTTTCATTCTAAGCTTCAAAAAATATTACAGAGCTACAATTGTGGTCTTGACTAGAAAAATATACACTCCAACTCCTCCTAATTTAGTCGCTCCATAGCTAAAGCTCCCACTGGCATAGCCACCACTACCATATCCTTGATTCATTCCAGGTCCATAAGCTGCACCAACTCCATATCCAACTGCTCCAAATGCGGAGCATCCACCTCTACCTCCAAAAGAAGGGCCATATCTATTATCCATTCTAAATCCATAGCCCACTGTCGGACTTGGATTGTATCCCTGTCCATACCCAATACTAAAATTGTTACCCCTATTTCCACCAACACTAAACCCACCAATAGGAGTTCGAGCAGGGCTTGGAGAAAGTTCTTCGGGGACTGTCTTCTTAACCTCAACCATCTTACCATTAAGATTATGGAAGTTTTTTTTCAAAACTTGGTCAATTGCATCTTTTAAATCATAAATAATGAACTCGGATCCCCTAGGCCTCTATGTACTATGATCATACATTACAACCACATTCGTTATTGTACTGAATTGCTCAAAATATTTCTAAAGTCATTTTCTGTGATTTAGGTACTAAGCCACATACAAATATATGATTTGTCCTAGCTTAACCAAGCTTTTGATATCTGCAAGGAAATTCGAGAGACCAAGAATCTTATATCCTCTAGTTTGTGTTGTATTCCTTTCTTTGATCTCTGAGGGAAGAATTGAGGTACAAAAAACGATGGATGTACACAAGAAGGCTAAACGCATATTGGTTGAGCACAAGATGGTTCAATGCAGGTCGGTTGAACACAATATGCTATAATTCTCTTGGATGCATCAAGATCAATAGATGATGATTTAACTAAAGTAGGGTTGAAAACACACCACAAAGACAAATCAAAATCTGAAAGCATGATATGTCCCTCTCCCCTTACTAGAACATTTTCAGGTTTGAGATCTATGTATACAACTCCAAGCATATGTAAATACTCCAAAGAAAGAAGAACCTTTGTTGCATAAAATTTGGGGAAAACAATGTATGAAATGAGTATTTCATCGTGCCTTGGTTGCAACTAGGTTCTCACCCTAGCCACCATGTGCTCCTTGCCTCTGTGAATCTCGTACCATGTCTCGATTCTCACCCCTTCTCAATCATGGGTGCATCTTTCATCTTGTAGTCAGCAACAACCCAAGGAGAAAAGGCTTCTACAACTTTGCCTTCCTTCAACATTGATGCTACCTATGAGTGTGCTCTCTTTTTGGCACGCACTTTCTTCAAGTCTGGTGAGTCGTGACAACTTTGTCCCCTCATTCACACACCTATGGATACACTCAACCAAAGCTAGTGATTCCTTTAACATTTAGACATCACCATCACTTGGGATTGTGATTCGGCAATTTCGACTCTTAGGCATTATGTTTCTATTTTTGTTTTCCATAAAATTCCATGCCGACCGACATTAAAATGATCATCAAAGATCCTATCGAACCAAGACAATATTGTAAGCCCTTGTTCAATTTTAATTTCCTTGGGACATATATCCCACATGGATGAAAAAGAAGACCTAGAAAAGTTTATATGTGGCAGGGTATAGCATGCTTTCCGATGTGTGGTGCACATTGTTTGTCTCATGTAGGTTGCCTCCTCGTGGCACCTTGTGTGGGTGTTGCTTGATTGTCAATGAATATATTGTTGACGGCATAGTCGTCAGTTACATGGTTAAAGATAAGGGTCAATTGATAGGCCCAACATATTTTTTATTAAAATGAAAATATAAATACTTTGAGCGCCACACTGAATGCTCGGGCTAGACACTTGGTGCTTGTGATTGTAGTCTAGCTCTCGGTCTCATGTGCTCTATAACATAGAGATTGGCCTCAAAGGACAATATATTTTTTTAAACAAGCCTCAAATAACATTGAAAATCCATGATTCTAGTACTTTTCCCGTGCAAAGAAAATGACATTACGCTACAAGAATACCTTGCTTCTGGTAGTGCACTTGTTTTTGTCGCATGTGCTGCTGGAACATGGCACCGGATTAAAATTTTTACCTTGTAGATCTAGGTACTAACACAATCAACGAAGGAATTTTCCTTGCATTTGATGTGAGATGTGATATTCACTGGTATTTGTTGTACAAGGTACTATATATGTTGGATACCAGAGGATAATCACCAATGTGTTGATACCTTGTCTAGGTGTGTTCCATTGATGATCCATCTGAGTGCTACTGCATTGATGAGGAGTTGAGAGTCACCTTCGATAATCAGATTTTTGTATCCCATGTTCTTTTAATCCACATGGATATCGGTGACCACCCACCTATGCCATTTTCTCAAAGAACAATTTTCCATTTTGGTAGTTTTTTACAGTTTTTCGGGTCCTAAACTTTAAGGGTCATTTTGAGGCCCTAAACAACATGTTTTTGGACTTTTGGGAAGCCAATGATTTGCTACGGCATACCTTGACCTCGACAAAAGTTGTACTCATTTTCTAGACCTTTCTGACAAGGTATAGAAGGACCCAAACATAGATTATATGCAAAAGTTACGCCCTCGGGAAGTTGACGTATCAACTACCCCCATCAGGGCCCACAAACCTTTTGGTGTTTCATCTTTTGGGGTTAGGTTTTTTGATGTTTAGGGTTTTCTCATTTATCATTTATGTTAAAAATACCTTTGGATCCTAATTTTACACATATTCTTACGAATGAGCGTAGTTGTCACATCTTTTCTCAGATATAAGCTGCCACCATTCTAGCGAGTTCATTCACTCTGTAATTTTATAGTTTATGTACATTTCTTTCATTAATAGAAATTGTGTATTATTGTATCTATGTGTTTCTTGGAGTATCTCTGTGTATTTATGTATTATATCTCCTCCTTCATTTTGTTCTCAAAATAATATGGATGAGTGGTATCAGAGCAAATTGCTCCTTGTTGTTTCTTAGCACGGGGTCTTCACTCTGTGACCCTATGACATAGCGCCTTTGATGTAGGATATTAAATAATACCCTAATTTTAGTAGATATTGATAAATACCTCCCAAAATTATTTTGTTGAAACCCCCTCCCAATACATCTTTCCAATAAAACAAACCCTTATTTTTACTAGACACCCCTTTTTATACCTCCAAATACCTATAAACCCCCTAAGACCCCACAACCTCCCCCAATACCTACAATATATTGACTTTATTTTTCACAATTTAAAACCCCCTTTATGAATGAAAGTGATAAGATATTGGTCAACAAGGTGAATCCCCCATGTTTCTTAGTGCATGTCCCCGATGAGGTTGGGATATAGAGAGTTGGGTCTCGAGATAGTTTCTCTTGAGGAAAATCACTCTCTCCAGCCCAAGTGACCTCCCATGGAGAAATAAAAGAGAGATGACAGAGCATGATATTCTATTAATTTGTTGCTAGAGAAAGCCCTCATGCGACAGATGGATGAAATAATGGATATTTGTTCCCAAATCCTTCGATGACTATCGATAACAACATACATGTCTTCATTAAGAAACCACTTTCGAGGCACCACCCCTTTCAAGGTACAAGTTAATTTTGATATTCCTGTGTTTGAAGGTCAGATATATGCAAATGCTTTGGAAAAGTGGTTAAATCTGCTAGAAGGTTATTTCTCTATCCACAATTTTAACAATAGAGAAACTATCACCTTTGTGCTCCTTAAGGATGTACCCCATGTCAAACATTGGTGGGAAACTTACTGTGAGAAAAATTATATAGAGGAGTTTGGAATGTTTGATGTTGAACCCACTTGGTATTTTTTTATGGATTCCATCAAGGAACAATATTACCCTGTTGAAAACTATGATGACCAATACATGAGATGTACCACACTGGATCAAGAGAGGGGCCAAATAGTGTCGTAATTCATAAACACCTTACATACATTGCACACCAAGCTGGGTATCAAATACTTTGAGTGACATATGGTTCTAAAATACCGCGGGGCTCTACACAAGTACATCCAAATTGAAATGGAGTTTCTGGATATCTCATGACTGAGAGCCGCTTATTGATATGTTGCCAAAATGGAGCAGAAATTTAAGTATTAGAATAAGCGGGAGTTTGGGTATGCAAATCCACAACAACCAAAGTATGGTAAAGACAACCCTAACTCACAGAACAACCAACCTTAAGATAACTAGTCCAAGCCATAGGAAAAGAAGGGTAACGGGAAGACAAAGAAGGACACCAGGAAGTGGTGCAGATTCCACAAAAGCCCTTGGCACAACACTGATGAATGTTGCTCAAAATAGTCATTGTTGGTTGAGACCAAAGAAAAAGATTCAAGCCCTGACTGAGACTGTAATTCAGAAAACAATAAATAGAGATAGAACATTGATGCAGAACCCACTGCTACCATCGCAACCACAACAGTCCAACCAGAAGAACCAGAGGATCATGAGGAGGGGGAACACCTATTCTATAATTCTACAATTTTTGTACAATAGAAATTGTGTATTAGTGTATCTATGTGTTTCTTGCAATATCTTTGTGTTTCTTGGAGTATCTTTGTGTATTTCCTTATTATATTTCTGCCTTCATTTCATTCTTAAAATAATATGGATCAGTTTGGCCAGCTAAATGCCTTTTAACATGCCTACTAATTCTGCTCCATTGTTCGTAGTGTTGCCCATCCTTAAGGAGAAAATCATCCTTATGTTACCTTTTTTAGAACTGGAAAGATCCCCTACTCCTGAGGGACCTCGATTCCCTTTGAAAGTGCCATCGAAATTTAATTTTAAATGGTTAAATACTTGTAAAATTTTATTTAATAATACTAAAAAGAATATAATATAATAAAAATGATAAGAAATGCCCTGAATTGTAAGTTATATAGGAGTAAAAAAATTTAATCTAAATAAGAAATACAAAAGAAAAGGAAAATTTTATTTAATAATACTAAAAAGAATATAATATAATAAAAATGATAAGAAACGTCATGAATTGTAAGTTATATAGGAGTAAGAAATTTTAATCTAAATAAGAAATGCAAAAGAAAAGGAAGATTGGATCTATCAAAATGGGAAACATGAAAGAGATTTACAAAAATTAAAGAAA
Organism: Picea engelmannii; assembly: GCA_009831015.1. Classification (NCBI taxonomy): domain Eukaryota; kingdom Viridiplantae; phylum Streptophyta; class Pinopsida; order Pinales; family Pinaceae; genus Picea; species Picea engelmannii. Next base: position 819,761 of record ML783410.1, on the reverse strand, counting down.
AATTAAAGCATTACATAGTAAGAGAAAAAATTCAACGTATTTCAGGAATATTTTTAATATTCAAAGTAACAAAAGAGTGTGCAAATGGTATTCTTATGTGATGTTTCATGGACATTTTATTTGAGCTAAGATAGTTGTTACATAGTTTTGATGTTACTTAGAGAGTTTTTTTCCGGGATGATTTTAGGGGCTAAATTCTGTTCATGGGCTAATCTTTTATGGTTTTTCCCAAAAAACGATTCGTCCAAATTTTATAGGATAAAATTATTTTAAAAATCACCAAAATTTTATACAAACTATATAAAATCCTTAGAAAATTGAAATTTTTTACAAAACTATCGCCAAACATTTATAGTTGGCATATGAATGATTAGTAAGATTCGCCCAAGGTTTCTACATTTTAAAATAAATTTCCATCCTTAAAAGCATCCCTGGTTTCTTCTTATTCAAGGTGTGAGAAAGTTAGAAGCAAGAATTTTAGATATGATTTGTTTCTTGAAAGTTGTTGATGTGGTAGAATATCTTGCGGAAAAAAGAAGAAGGATAAACACTCTAGTCATAAGCCATGAATCTTTGAAGGAAGCTTTGAATCCCTAATAAAACATTATAACATCTGGATAATCTTGTAATAGATAAAACATCTAAAAACAAAATACAACTTAGTTTTAAAATTTAAAAAACAAATCTAACATATATGATGCTACTATATATAAATACAAGCGTATTCATTATAATAAAGGAAATGTCGTAGTTTAAACGTTTTACGAAATGACTTTTCTCTGGTTATTTTTTCCAATGACAATTGTTCGAAATATGTCAAGAAATTGTTAGATCCGCAGATTTGAGTGATTATTTTTGTATAATCTGAGTGTCTCATGGGTTTTTCAACTTGTTAAATCCATTTATGCATTCTTAAATGAATTTTAAATAACAAAAAATACTGATTTCATGTAGATTTATGTTGTCGAATTCTGGTTAAAAAACCCATTTCATAAAACAATGAAACAACACCTAAAGAAAAATCATATTAAAATAATTCATGAGTAATTCTTAAAAATGACAATATACACCTTACCCACCTTATGGTAAAACAAAAATATATACATAATATTTCAATACACTTTCAATCCAATAAATGTCAACGTATACAACATTGCGAAGTACATATCCATACATAGAGATAGAGTTTCACCAAAATCTTGTGCAACTTTATTGTACAAACGGCACCATCGTCACAAGTGTTTTGCAAACGTCGCCATCATATCTTTGTGTTTTGCAAACGTCGCCATCATATCTGTCGGTGGTGCCCACATCAAAATCCCAAACCAACCATGAACCGAGTATACATTTATCCAACTGAAACCCTAACGTCATCACCAAAGGAACAACAGACAAACCGCGTTCCTGAAACGGTGAGGTGATGCGCGTCACCAAGGAAGGAAAGTTGCTTTTTCAACTTGCAACATCCCTCGGTCAATGGTTACGTTTGTTAACAGCTCGACCACCAGTGGAAAGCGCGCTATAATCTTGGAACCCGTCCAAGTTATTACAGCTGCTACGTCATTCATTTACAGCGTGTGGGACAGGGGACTCGTGTCCGGCCGAACTGGATTTCCCCATTATCCAGCAGGAGAGGCACAGGGAGGATATTTCTTCCCAAACGATGATTTAACGCGACACTTGAACTGTTGCCAGTAATCACATTCACATGTTATGAATGCGATCGGTCCTTTATACATGCCTTCTGCCCCCTCATCCCTCCATACGCTCAACTTCTTTTACCTCCCGATCGCTGCAGACAGACAAACAGAGAGGTAAAATATCCCTCCATATACTTAAACTCTCTTTACCTCCCGATCGCTACATACAGACAAACAGAGGCGTAAAATTCAGGATGGTCAGTTACATTTCTTGCGCTTCGAACACAGTACCTTCCACCACTGTGAAAGTCATACATTGGAATGGCAGCGTTCAGGACCTTCAGAGGCGGATAACGGCGGCAGAGCTGATGCTCGACAATCCTCAGTACTTTGTATGCCACGCCAACGGCTTGCAGATCGGGCGCCGGATTAATCCTCTCACGACAGACGAAGAACTGGATTTGGGGTATCTCTATTTTCTTCTGCCCATGCCCAAGCTGCACTCGGTACTCTCTGGAACAGACATGGCCTCCCTGGCATTCAAGGCCAATTCCGCAATGGAAGATGCGAACAGACGGAGCTCCGGCGCCAGAGCACTCCCCCTCTTTGGTGACTTCATGCCTCCCCTCCCGCCAGAAATGAAAAATGATGTATTTTCATTGGAGGGGAAACAAATTAGTGCGGCGCAGGAGGAGCAGCTTGCGGTGCCGAAGCTGAATTTGGAAGACGATCCAGAGCTGTCAACGGAGTTTGCGCAGCTGAGATTGAATGCAAACAAATCATGGAAGCCAAAGTTGGAGACCATTGAGGAGTTTCGGCCAAAGCTTCGGGATCTGATGCAGTCGAATATTGATCAGTTCTGCTAGCATGGATGTTCCCCTTCAATAAACAGAATTACTGATCACATTGAATCTGATCTTCCTTCGAGAACATGGATCAATCCTCTACACTGATCTCTCAAAACACACACATTCTTCTAAATCCGTTGGAATTATGAGGTCTCTACCAAGAGAAGCTTTACCCGTCTGAACAGATTCGAGCCCCTGCCAAATCTGTGAAGAGGCTGTTGAATTACAGACAGGCTCTTTACCTCATGTACTGCAACTTATATTTATTTGGCATTAAGCATTCATTGATTCTTTCAATATTATCATTATACATGTAAATTGTTCATGGTTGTGCTCTGCAGTGTTCTTGGTGCAATGGTTATCTTCTATGCTAATTAGATTATACTTAAAATTCTTCAATTTTTTACCCAATATAAATATAAATTTTGATTTTTTAAAATATTCATAATTTTTTTAATTATATATATAAAATCATTAAAATGAAGTAAAAAATTGTCCAAAATTAATGATAAAAAAAGTAGTTGTGGTGAGGGACCCATTATTTTGTTACTTGAATATCGTTATCAAGTGATTACGTTAGTTATGGTTAGGATCTATTACTTTATTTGTTAGTTCAGAGTATGGAGACTTCTTGAATATCGTTATCAAGTGATTAAGTTAGTTATGGTTAGGATCTATTACTTTATTTGTTAGTTCAGAGTATGGAGACTTCTTGATGTATGTATTAAAAAAACAATGTCTTTTAAAGTAAAGGTTTCTTTTAAGAAATTTGTATATATATATATTTTTATATATATGAAGTGTTAAGTTTTCTTTTGAGGGTGAGTTTTTATATATATGAAGAAAGTTGAGAGCTGAGATAGAGACGGATCGGTGGATCCGAAGGTGGAGCGATACACTGCTTAGCACAGGAGAAAACTTGATGAAAGTTGCATATTCTTGGTGATTCACTGCCTTCGGGATTGAAGTGTGTTTGGTGATACAAGGATCCATTGTCTAGTTGCACAGGCAGACACTTGCAGAGATGGTGAATCTGCTAGCAGAGACCTACCTCAATGAAGTCAACAAATTAGATGGCTCAAATTTCATTAACTGGAATTTCAAAATGCAGACCCTGATGGAAGGCTATGGTGTCTGGACCATTGCGAAGGGAACTGAAGCGAAACCTGATGCGACTGTCGGTGCGACAACAACACAAATCCAAGACTAGGAGAAGCGCAAAAACAAGGCCAAGGTATTGTTGCGTATGTCTGTTAAAGATAGCATAGTTCTACATATTAGAAAAGCTAAAACTTATGTTGAAACATGGACAACGCTTAAAGCTTTGTATGAAACTAGCAATACGAATCACATTTTGTTGCTGAAAACTAAATTTCTAGGCATTAAGATGGATGGAAATGAATCTGTTAGTTCATTTTTGGGTCGCATTAAAGAGGTGAAAGACAAGCTAGGAAATATAGGGGAAACAGTTTCCAGCACTGATCTTGTCACTATTACCATAAATGGTATGCTAGAAGATTATCCGATGTTCATAACAGGTCTCGCAGCAAGGGAGAAACCTCCTACTTTTGAAGAATTGACAAGAATTTTGCTGCAAGAGGAAGAAAGGCACAGGAATTTGAAACCTCGGAATATAGATTTGGCACTGTGGTCAAATAAGAGATCCTCGAGAAGGAGATCAAGAGAAAGAAGCAGAGGATGCAGTTCATCGTAGAGAAGACAATCCCCAAGGCCGAATCCAGGTATGCCCTCTAACAGGAATGAGTCAAAGAGTTATTTTTATTTTGGTCAACCTCAACATATTATTAGAGACTGTCATAAGAAGAAAAGTGATGAGGCTAGGAATAAACCTAAAAATCATTAAAGGCATTATGCAGAAGAATCTTCAAATCATGATCTCAGATTTTTTATTTCTAGTGATGATATTGATGAACCCACGAATTTTGATTCACGTGATCTTAGACTGTTTGTGTCTAATGTTGTTTTATCTACTGAAACGGATGATAGTGATGCCTGGTTTGTGGATTTTGGAACATCAGTACATATGACATGTAATAAGATGTGGTACACTAATTTTAAAGAAGCACAGAATGGAGCGAGCATATATATTGGAGATGACTGTGCTCATCAGATCAAGGGATACAAAAACATTCCTGTGACATTGTCAAATGGTACTATTCGTCACATTCGCAATGTGTTGTATGTTCCAGGGATAAATAAAAATTTTATCTCTGTGTCCACCATTACAGATCAGAACTTGAAGGTTGAATTCTTCAAGAATTATTGCATAGTGAAGGATCTGCTGGACCAATTCAAAATTGTTGCAATGGGAGTCAGAGAAGGAGGACTATACAAACTTGATGTTACCAAAAAAGCACATCATGCACTAAATTTTGCAACTATGACAACAGAGAGTCTTTGGCATCAAAGGTATGGCCACATCAATCATCCTGATTTATTGTTATTACAGAAACAAAATATGGTTGAAGGACTTCCCATGTTAAAGAATGAGAATATTGTTTGTAAAGGATGTGCATTAGAAAAGATGCACATAGATGAATTCCCCTCTAATCCTGATAGGAAAAAGAGAGATGTGTTAGATCTTGTACATATTGATGTTTGCGGGCCTATGCAGACTAGGTCTTTAGGAGGTGCATTTTACTTCTTATTGTTTATTGATGATTGCACAAGATACACATGGGTTTATTTCCTTAGAAGAAAAAGTGATATTTTCGAGTACTTTAAGGAATTCAGAACCATGGTGGAAAAACAGACAAGAAAATCCATCAAAATCCTCCGTTCAGATCAAGGGGGAGAGTATAAATCAGGGGACTTCATCAAATATTGCAAAGATCATGGAATAGTACAACATTTTTCAATACCCCACACGCCACAACAGAATGGAGTGGTTGAAAGGGAAAACAAAACTCTGATAGAGTGTGCACGCAGTATGATGAAAGGTAAGAATCTCTCGAATATATTTTAGGATGAAGCCATAAATACTGTAGTTTATTTAAAGAACAAAAGTCCAACAAGGTGTCTTGATAATATTACTCCTTTCGAAGCCTTGTATGGTTCCAAACCTATTGTTCATAATTTGAAAGTATTTGGGTGTAAGGCTTTTGCACATATTCCAAAGGAGAATAGGAAGAAATTGGATGCTAAAGCCATTAAATGTATTTTCATAGGGTATCGTTCTGAATTCAAAGCATACAAACTGTTTGATCCTTCTACTCACAAAGTATTTGTGAGTAGAGATGTACTTTTCCATGAGCAGGAAGCAGGAAATCGTGACGACAACAGTCATGAGAAATGTCATAGAATTCTTGATGGAGTAAAAGAAGAGCAACAACAACAATCATCACAACAACCACCACATCAATAGCCACCGCAGAAACAACAAGGACTTAGTGATATGGACACTTCAAGCAGTCACAGTTCACCTAGAGGTGAAGACAAATCTTCAAAAAGTGGGGAGGAAAATAATCAGTTGAGAATATCTACACGACAGGTTTGGCTCCCTAAGAGGTATAGAGACTATGCCCTAATGAGTAGCATTTCAAATGTCATAGAACCCATGAGTTTTGATGAATCAAATGAATATGATGAATGGTGAAATGCAATGGAGGAAGAATATGAATCTATAATGAAAAATAATACTTGGGAATTGACTGAATTGCCTAAACATAAAAAACCTATTGGATACAAATGGATATACAAACCCAAATTTAAATCAGAGGGTAGTATAGACAAATATAAGGCGAGACTGGTGACAAAGGGTTATTCACAAACAAAAGGTATTGATTATGATGAAACATTTGCACCAGTAGGTAAATTGAATACTATCAGATTGTTAATTGCTTTAGCTACAAAGTAGCATTGGAAGTTACACCAACTAGATGTTAAATTTGCATTTTTGAATGGTGAGTTAAAGGGGGAGGTTTAGCTTACTCAACCTGAAGGGTTTGTGGAACATGGGCAAGAACACTTAGTGTGTAAGTTAAAGAAAAAATTGTATGGACTGAAACAGACACCTAGGTCATGGTATGAGAATATAGACTCTTTCTTTCTTCAATAGGGTTTTATGAGGAGTAAGAGTGATCCAAATCTATATACCAAATTTGATGAGCAAGGGATATATAGTATTGATTTCCTTATATGTTGATGATTTAATAATTACAAAAAATGCAGGGAAATTAATTGATGAAATCAAGGAGCAATTGTCACAAGTTTTTGAAATGAAAGATCTTGGTGAGTTACATTACTGCCTAGGTCTTGAAGTTTGGAGAAATGCAAGCCAAACTTTTGTTTGTCAGAGAAGTACTTAAGAGATTTGAAATGGATCAGTGTAAATCTTTTATTGTTCCTATGAATGTGAAACTTTCTTGTGATGATGGTTCGAAGGAGGTGAATGGCACTATGTATAGACAGATGGTGGGTAGTTTGAATTATATCACCACAACCAGACCTGATATTGCATATTATGTGAGTGTGTTAAGCCAGTTCATGGCGAAACCTCATGAATACCATTGGAATGCAACAAAGGCAATACTCAAGTATCTAAAAGGAACACTTGATTATGGTATTAAATATATTGATGCATTTGATGTTGGGTTGACAGGTTAATTAGATTATGATTGGGTTGGAAATCCAGATGATCGAAGATCAACCACTGGATATGTGTTTGGCATTGGATCCGGGGTTGTTTCATAGAGCAATAAAAAACAACCTATTGTATCTTTGTCTTCTACTGAAGCAGAATATAAAGCCTTGTGTGCAACAACTTGTGAATCTGTTTGGTTGATAAGACTTCTTCAAGATGTCAGAAAAGAACAAAAGAAACCTACAATGATTAAATGTGATAATCAAAGTTCAATCAAGTTGGCAAATAATCTAATTTTTCATGCAAGGACAAAGCATGTTGATGCTCAGTTTCATTTTGTTGGAGAAAAGTTGCAGTCAAATGAAATAGCTCTTATGTATTGTAATACTTGTGAAAATGTTGTTGATATTTTCATTAAGCCTCTTGGAATGATTAAGTTTGAGTTGTTTAGGGAGATGTTATGTGTAGAAGCCAATCCATTCTCCATTAAGGGGGATACTTGGAAATAATGGAGCAAGAGTTAGTTTCGTAGATGAACTCTACTAGTACTTAATGTAGATCCTAGTTTTCAATGATTTGTTGTAACCGCCAAGTAGATATGATTCCTATATAATGATGTAATATCTCTTCAATAATAATAGATAGTGAACGTAGACTCACCAGTGTTTGTTTCTCCAAATTCTAAGTATTAAGTGATTAACCGGTTACCTATAAAATTATAAACATGAATAAAACAAGTTTTATTCAATTTGATAAAAAAATAAGTGAAACGGAAATATGAACGAGTTTATTTACAACATAACTGATGTCATACTTCGTGAAGTGGGCCCTCCTTCAAAAAGTCTCAACAAACACAAACACTCAACCACAACACTTAAGATAATAATTCATAAAAACATGAGGTAAGCTATATATATTACTCGAAAACTGAAAATGATATAGTATTCACACTATTTTCTTCATTCTCTCTATATGCAAATGCAAGAGCAATGGTATATATATATAGTCTTTGGACTGGAATCTTTTTACAACTACTTTTAAACTGAAATATTTATGAGAAACCCTAGAGCTATGGAAAGATAACAAATTGTCCACTACAAAGTTTTAGTACACTACGCCTTGAAAGGAAACTCGCAAGTTTTAGACGACAAACTGCTAACATCAAGAGATTTCCACGGTCTTGATTCCTGGTAATGAATGAATGAAACCTATGGGAATTTAAAATTTCCATTCATTCTCCTTTCTAGGCACAGACTCTCTTCATATGCACGCTAAACTCAGATACTTTGTTCCGGTGCTTGTTATTGCCACCATTAATCTTCTTTCAACATGCATGTTAAGTCATTGAATGTTTTAAATCCATTTATTGATTCTTTGTAATGATATAATATATGGTTTTTATCCATGCTATAAGTTTCTTATTATCAACATTTATTCAAACTTTAACTAATTTCTACACTCCTACTCTAAAATTCATAATATAAACAAGAAAGACTTGAAAACATAGTCCAATAATACCTTTTGGTGATTGTGATTTAAGTAGGTGGAAAATGAAAAATTATGAAGATCAAAATGTTCGTATTGGTAACAAAAGATCATTAAAATTGTTAAGTACTAGGCAAAAATGGTCCCATTTTGAGGTCTCCTCATTCCCCCTTTCCTAAATTATTGCATCACCTCATGCAATTTCTTGTTCCTTCTCTCGAACTCCAAGGTGCAAGGTTTTCCATGTTGCAATATGTGGTTCCCTTTGTAACCTCACCTTATCGGTTGGGTCGATGATCGACTAAACTCTCGGTTGACCATGTTTACTTATGGATTCTCGATCGACATTTTATGAACAAGTGCAACTGCCTTGACTCGAGTTTGTTGAGTTTGGTCCATGACCAAACATATTTATAGATGATCATTCTGAAGTTTGTTGAGTTTGTTCCATGACCAAACCAAACCTATCTATAGATGATCATTCTGATCATCTATCATCAGATTAATCAATCTCAAATTGTCAGATCATCTCGGGATATCTGCTCTCACTTGCTCCTTGAGCGACTTGTGATTCAGTGCTACAGCCTATGGTGTCTTTCGACACCATCGTTGTCTATCGATTTTGTTGTCCTCTGTGTTCAATCCCTATCCCAAAGATGTTGGTTTCTTGATCTCCGGATCATAGGAAGACTCAGATGTAAGCGAGACAATGTTGAAGCCTTTTTCTGAATCAGTTCTTTTCAAGTAAAGAACTATCGTTGGTTTAATATGGGTTATCAAGCGTTTGCAAATCCACCCACATGAATTAACTATGGACGAAGTTCTTGCCGTGATTTCTCGATGGCTAGGGTTTATGGAGTTTTGTGGCTTGGTGATTAAAGATTCTCATCATCGACTTATTTGTTTGCACATCGATGAAGGTTTACTTGACGGGAGATCACATCTTCCGTGTGGATTTTTTTGCTCCTTTTGTCGAGCATCAACTGGGAATTTGTAAAAGGAATTTGATCTGATGTTTCTTCGCCATGGAACAAATATCGACCAGAGTTTATGCTTGAAGAGACTCTTCGTTTGTTGATAGAGTGAGTATGTTGACCAATAGAAGGCTCGACCCGACTTTAATTTGGAACCCTCGACTGGCGCGAAGGCTCCTTCGACCTATGTGAAGGCACGTCGATTGACAAGACTCGACTTGAGTTATTTTTTTTGTACCAAGTCGATCCTCTCAACCAAATCTGACTTGGAAATAATGGAGAAAGCGCCAATTGTAAACACCAATTATAAGCTTCAGTTGTGAGAGTCAGTTGTAGGCGTGTTAAGATTCAATTCTTAGTTAAGAGTCTAGTTGTCTTTGGTTTGCATGTAACTGACTCGGTCGAGTCTTTTCCTATATAAGGATGTAATCCGTCTTCATTGAATAATACAAAAGTGAGCGTAGCCTCACTGTGGTGTTTGTTTCGCATATTTTATCTTCGTATCAGAGCCACGAGGAGAAGGCGTGGATAGCATGAACGTTTGATCAGATGCGTGGAGATCTGGTGCATGCGTGCATTTTTTTTGGTGAAGCGTTCTTGAGGGAGGCAGCATGAGTTCTGTGAGGTGTGGACTCCCCGCAGTTTGCTATCACGTTAGGTACGAAAACATTTTCTTCTACACAGGCTGGATAAAAAGAGGACGCGTGAGTTTTTAAGATCTATCTGTTGCATTTGTGAAATAGCGCGTGAGGTTGAAATCGCATGGAAGAGTGAGCTCGTGAGAGTTTATTTTGTTGGTGTATTGCAGCGACGTTTACTTCATGCATAATTGGAGCATTATAATCAAAGCATTTACGTTTACTTTATGAGAATTGGAGCATGCATAATCAAATCATGTGTGAGTTTCTTGGCATGCGTTGTTTTTGAGGATTGAGTGAGTTTTGAAAAAGAGTGCCACAACTTGTGAAGTGCATGCAAATGAGAAAGGGGATATATATATTTTAGAATCGTGAATTTTGAATTTTTTCAAAAAGAAGGTTTAAACTTTACCTCTGTGAGTGAGGTATAAGTTTTTTTTTATTATTTAAAGTGGATATCTTTTATATAAAAAGGTGAAGAGAGAGTTATAAGTTTATGCATGTGTATTAAAACAAAAAAGGAGGTTTCTTTTAAGGAACTTTTTTTTTTTATATATAAAGTGGTGTGAGGTTTCTATAGGTGAAGAGGGAGTTATAAGTCTTTTAAATAGTGAAGTGGCTATTTAAAAAGTGGATATTTTAGATATTAAGGTGCATGCATAATTTAAAGGTTGATATATGCATGTGAGGTGGTGTTTTTTATTTAAAGGTGAATGCATGCATGATTTAAGCTAAGAACAGAGGTAGAGTTGGATCAGTGGATCCAAAGGCAGAGCGACGGACTACTCAGCATAAGAGAAAACTTGATGAAAAGTTGCATATCCTTGGTGATTTACTTGGAAAGACTAAATTGCAGCAATGGAGAATCCTCTAGCGGAGACCTACCTCAACGAAGCCAACAAGTTAGATGGCTCAAACTTCATTAACTGGAAATTCAAGATGCAGATGCTCATGGAGGGCTATGGTGTCTGGAACATTGCGAAGGGAACTAAACTGAAACATGATGCGGCTGCAGGTGTGACAGCAGCACAGATCCAAGATTGGGAGAAGCACGAAAACAAGGCAAAGGTATTGTTGTGCATGTCTATTAAAGATAGCATAATTCCACATATTAGAGATGCTACAACTTCTGCTGCAACATGGATAGCTCTTAAGGCATTGTATGAAACTAGCAAAACAAATCAAATTTTGTTTCTAAAAACTAAATTGCTAGGCATTAAGATGGATGGAAATGAATCTGTTAGTTCATTTTCGGGTCGCATTAAAGAGGTGAAAGACAAGCTAGTAAATATAGGGGAAACTATTTCCAATACTGATCTAGTGACTATTACCTTAAATGGTATGCTAGAAGATTATCATATGTTCATAACAGGTCTTGCAGCAAGGGAGAAACCTCCTACGTTTGAAGAACTGACAGGTATTTTGCTGCAAGAGAAAGAGAGGCACGAGAATCTGAAGCCTCCGAGTAAAGATTTGGCACTGTGGTCAAATAATAGATCTGCGAGAGGGAGATCAGGAGTAAGAAGCAGAGGAGGCAGTTCATGGCAAAGAGGTGGTTCATGGCAGAGAGGCAGTTCATTGCAGAGAAGACAATCTCCAAATCAAGGTATGCAATCTGATAGGAATGAGTCAAAGAGTTGTTTTTATTGTGGTCGACCTGGACATATGGTTAAAGACTATCATAAGAAGAAAAGTGATGAGGCTAGGAATAAACCTAGAACAC